>SNQJ01S0003527.1:100712-117522 GCA_010110895.2 Picea sitchensis | reverse complement strand
CCCAACCCCCTTCTATCCATCCCTCCCTCTACCTTCCCTTTTCTATCCAAAAACTCTCTCTCTCTCTCTCTATCTCCTATTAGCTTTGATAGGAAAGGAGGTCCTATACCCTAACTTAACCATGTACTCAAATGGAGAGGTATTGGATTGCCACCTAAGATAGTTATCCTCCTCTAAAAGATGGATCATGCATAATTGATTAAAGGTGACATATTCAAAGATGTGTTTCTCATAAGAAACACTTTACTCTTCTTTGTGTTATCTAACAATATTTGTCTTTTAGTCTTCACTCTGTCATAAGTTTTGAATTCTACATTGATCAAACTCTTGAACTATGTATCTTGCATTATAATAGATTCACTTAGTCTCTAATTTTGATTCATGTTGTCAATATTTACAATATTACGTCTATAAATTATTTCATCTACATTAAAATGAAACATTATAATAACATATGGTCTTCGATCATCAATATCACATGTCCAATCTCCATCACAATACCCAATTACTTGCAATGTATCTTTTGAACTCTCACTAAATGTCATCCCATAAATAGTTATTCTTGGAAGATATCTTTCTTGTTTTTTCATTATAGCCTCCATCTATCCTTTAAACTTGAATACCATACAATAATGAATTTCACCTTGCTTAGACTTGAAAAAATCTAATGTTTTTGAATAATCATTTATAACACTCACCTTATAAACATATAGAGAAAAAATATAATTGAATCACCAATATTGTTGCAGGGAAAACCCCCCTATACTGGGTCTAGGTACAGGCAGAGTGATGACTTCCATTAAAAGAATGTTCTACCCTTAAGCTACCCCAAAAATATCTAAAGAAAAGTGACGAGAGAGAGGAAAGAGGGTCAATGGGTGCACCTTTAGTACTTGTGGTTAGCGTAGGCCTCTTTCATTTGTTGCAACCTCCTTGATTGTGGATCTCCTCCCAAAGCTGATCTGCAAAATATTAGGAATACAATGCTACAACACATGAAATCTATACTAATCACTTTCAAAGTTTAGATATATATTTAAATGCATAAATCAATAAAAACACACAAACATAAGATTATGGGACAAGGATGAACTCTTTTATTAAATTTCAAGACAAAAAGGATTATAACCTTTGTCGGCAACCGCTCCACGAACTAGGTATAATCTCCTCTGTCATGGCTCTAAATTCATCAATCCCACATTAACTTCTCACAACCAACTTATCACCAAGGGAAGGAGGAAGGGTTGCATAAGGAGAAAGACTGGAGGGAAAGGATGAAGCTAAAACTCAGAATGGGATGAAAAACTTGAGCTAAGAAAGGGAAGGGATTTTGGAAGAGTTTTTTTATTCTCTTGCTTGTCTTCCTAAATGAGACCCCAAGACCTCATTTTATATGAGAAAAATATGGTTATTCAGTTTGAGGATGGGCTACAAGGGGTTAAATGGTTAGGAAACCCTCCATAGCCTGTAAGCTCCACCGAATTCCATGAAATTTTATATTTTTTGCAACTTTTGGAAGTAAATACGGGATATCTAGTGTTACGAGGGAAATCTCTCTATGACTAGGGGTAAAGCACAAAAAACATAAATGATTGTAGAAATCAACTCTAATCTCAAGTATGCTATATAAACAAATACTCTAACAAGAAAAGATAAGAGGCCTACCTCGTCCATAAGTTCGATGAAGTCCACCGTTGAGTACTTGACTCAAAGAAATATACCTACAACTAGTCCTCAACAACCAAGAAATGCAAGAATATGGTGATAATATATAAGGTTATCAAATTTGATAGCATAATCCATCAACATTCATAATAAAAACTCCCATGGAATAACAATTCAAATATTTTTGAGATATTAATTGGACGAGAAAAGAGTATTTATATTAAGATATAATCAACATAAGAGAATGAGTTACAAACTTGCGTGTCAGCACAGTTCAGAACCGAGAAATGAATTTCCTTCCAGCTAGGCCTCTACCACGTCAATCCTCCACCAAAGGCAAGCTCATATAAGAGAGACAATGAAGTTCTCAATCAATAAGGGAAGAGCTTGGGGGTTGAAAAATGTGTTTAGACTTAAAGGACAAAGGGATGCAAACTCAATGTGAAGTGAATAATTTCTCCATAGTCAGTTTGCTCTCAAAGTTGAATTCTTTCTCCTCTTTTCCATAGCTTGGATTTGGCCCATTTATATCCTTCAAGTGGAACAAAAGGGTCGAGTCAGAACATTTTCAGTATATGGAAGGCCAATGATCATTGATATCATGACGTGACATGGAAACCCGACACCATTTTTTAATTTTGGGCACATTTCCCGATGTACCCAGGCTGTAGTGGTGCAACCTGCATTTATGCATGTTGTAACATAGGCAAGGCGCGTATATCAGGAAAAATAACATTTTTAGCTCTTGGATTTGAAAAAAGGGACTTCAAGTATACATAGGGAAATGGAAAAAGGCCCTCTGTGCAATATTGCTTGGGGTGAGAAAAATCTTTCTATAAAAGATGCCCCCTAATGTGTGAGGTTAGAGGAGTATCTTCGATGGCCAAAATACATTATAAAAACCCAGAAGTGGAGTAATGGGGACCCAACTGGAAGAACTAGTTGTTCATTACAATATGTACTGACTTTGCATACATGGCTGCCCATTTGAATTACACTGCAGATCCATGTGAAAACATACCAAACAAATGTGGTTACATGCCAAAGGTTGCAATAGTCATAAACAAGGCCCAGTAAAACCAGTCTCAAAATCAATCTGAAGATATCTGTATACAATGGAGTACAATCTGATCTCCCATGATCATTGAAGTCACATAGGTACTGGTCCGATGAAAAGATAGCAACAACTCAGGAAAGTTTCAACTATAAAATGATGTCTTCAAGCCTTCTACACAATCCACCAAAGGTGCAATTCTACATCATGTGAATAAAGGAGTTGAGGTCGAACACAATGAGACTTCGTTTGATTACCGGCCATTGAGGTATATCATTAACAAATGTGAGACAACCTACCGATGATGAAAGTAGGTATCAAGGCACCGAGTACATTCTTAAAAGTGTGAATAAAGGAGACGAGGTCGAACACTTGAAGAATCCATCAATCAGGAGACATTGATTTATTCCCAACTTTCGATGGCGAGAGAACCTACTACTAATGATTGCAAGCCTCTAGGTACTCATAAGACTCTAGGTCTCGTCTCCAGAATAGATGAGCTGAAGTTGATGTAAAGAGACCCATTGAAAGGAGAGCATTAAGGAATATCTCATCATTCAGCACGAGGTACAAAGAAGGATGTTGATGATTTGGAGGAAATCAGATGAAGAACATGTTCACGAACCAATGACCATATGCATCTTTCGCGTGTGCCAGATGCAAGCGGTACACAAAAAAGACCCTCTGAATAGAATCCAATGAGGAAAACTATTGACAAAGGTGATGAAACCACCAATCAGGCTAATGGCATCCAAGATACTGCATGAATCCCAATGTGTGAATAGATGTCTTGTCGTCAAACACAAGGGAAACCACCTAGTCAATGACCAATGATGACATTTCGACTATTGGGCTCAAGGTTACCTACCAATGAGGAGAGTAGGACCAGGGTGAACAATTGGACTACAACTTCATGTGATTCTGAGACAAACTGAGGGTATGGCCAACATGCAAAGTCAAGAGTTCTGAGGAATGATCGACAGAGGTTGCTAGACATCCTTTGAACAAGAGCATGAGATATATGGAAGACTCTGGAAGCATATACTCAATGATGAAACCATGAGATGCAAAAGGCATCAATAAAACTCCCCATAGGGACTAGAAGAGTAACCAATTGGAGGAGTAAACTCTCTGTAATGAGCTCAACTTCCTAAGGCCATGCTAAACCCAAAATTATGATGACAAATGGACTAATTTTTTATTTTTTTTGTTCGAAGGCGACATGACTTCCACCAATATAAGATAATACTTCCTTCTCGCCTATTTTTTTATTTTATTTTTTCATAGTCAAATGAATGTTATGATACAGAGGAGGAAACACATGTCACAAGTAAGAAAAGCTAGTTCTAGCAGTGGAACATACCTATGCTCAATATAAGGAGATGTATGTAGGAGATGGACACTCGGGGGAATGTTCCCTCCTAGGTATAGGGTGTCAAGCTACGAATGTTATAAACAAGGCTCTGCTTGGTTGAGGATGCAAAACTGTTGAGGAAAACAGTTTATAACATAAAACGAGAATCGACAATAGGCTCAATACTGCAAGCAAGGGCATGAGATGCAATCACAACTTAATGCCAAAAAATTTCCTTTTTCATAATATTAGTCTACCTGGTTTGAAAAAGGGATAAAATTGTACCAAATAGACATTCTTTCAAATCCAATTTACGAGTGTGAAAGAGACAAGTTCACTCAGCAATATTTTCTCTTTTTGAAAATGAGTCGGAAAAGAGCTTAAATCAAACTCGCTTAGGAGTCCTCTAGGTATAGGTCAACATGTTTAAGAGTGAGAAATGAGGCTCAACATAAAGTCATGTATTAGCTATAAGGGACTCCCAGTCCTATGGAAAAAATCTATGCATGGGCACCAAATGAAGTAGAGGATCTAACTAGGTTACCCTTGTTTGGTAAGTCTCTACCATTTGATAACGACATGTCTAGTAGCATATAGAAAGTTTCATGTTGCTAAAAAATGGATTTGTACCTAAGGCATATGAGTGATAGTTATAGGATAATGCAAGTGTGCATGATGGAATGGATACCTATCCTATATGATGGGTAGTGAAAAATACCTGTCCGAAGTTACGAACGGTCAACATAATGCTGAAAGCCGCAAGAATCCTTGGACAAAACTAAAAAAACAAACTCAATCCACTGTTGTATTAGCCCATTAGGCAAAAATATTATCCAAAACTATGCAAAGTGGGTAATTTTTTTCTATAAATAGTAACAAAAACCAAATTTACTATACCATTTTACTTTTTTACCCAAATAGTCGATTTTGGACCAAATTACCTCCGATCTTCAACTAGTGATTGTGGGAGCTAGGAGTGATGGAATCAGCGACCGTCTGGACCAGGTAATTCCTCTTCCCCTCCTCTTTAGTTTAAGTGGATTACATTTTGTATTTATGTCTCAATTTTTAAGTTATTTAGGGCGCAAATTAGAAGTTTTGGTGTACATGGGCTACCATTCATTGGGTCGCGTATACGCATAATTATACGATGTTGTCTAAAAGACATCCAATGTGTACGCAGCCCTATATGCGACTGTGAATGATGAAACCCGTGTATATGTCCGTAAACAATGTCTTTGATGATTGCTAACTCAAAAAAATGATGTTTCTCTTGAAGGATGGTGCTAGAGTGGAGGGAAAGGGAACATGAGGAGGTAGATATTGCTGTGGAAAGAGATCTGAGGGCCCAAATGGCCTTGAAAATATGCGGGATGTATAATTTTTGGGCTCTCAAAGGTATTAGGGCCCAAGGGAGGTTGCTATAGTTGCTCTTGAATTACTGGGATCCAGACAGTGAGAGCTTCAACCTTGATGGGAAACCATTAAGGATTGAATTCGAGGATATTTATTTCTTGACGGGGTTGTCGCATCGAGGTGAGGTGGTTAACCTAAAAGCCCAAGGAGCTAGGAGCACTTTGAATATAGAATAATACATAGACACTCACTACATTGCAGGGACCGAGAAGGTAGGGAGTCAACTCCCCATCCGAGAGATAAACAATCTAAGCCTCAAGATTGTTGTCCTTGTTTTGACACGGATCATAGGATTGACTTCATTGCACCAGGAATCAAGGCTTCTTATGTTCTACTCCATAGAGTGCTTGAGACCCGTGGTGTACCATTAGTGCACCTCATTACTGGCTAACATGAAGAGCCAGTTGACAGAATGCAAATAGGGTGGTAAGAGGAACTTCGGGTTTTCTTCTATATTGTGTATCTTTTTCTTCGAGTGGGTTCCATGTTTGGGACCTAGAGTGGATATCATTCCACGAGGACCTCACGATCTAACTATGGCAAGATGGATTGATGTGATGAGATGACATGGGAGAGGTAGGGTTCCCACACCCTACAATGATGATTTCTTTTACTGGTGGAGACGATAGTTCATTACTCTAGATGACTACCCCTATTCAAGGATCAACTTTAGAGGGAAACCTGACATGCCATTACCACCAAGGACCGCCTACGAGGACATTGGTATGTCAAAGTTTTTTTAAATATTTCATTTTTTTTGTATTTTTGTATAGGAAAACAAAAATATGTTTGGATGATGTTTAAGTACTAATTAGACACGTATGTGACACAAACGTAGGTCCATGAAGGTCGTATGAGCTTCCACAACATCATCAAAGGCATTGGGGAGATGTGGCGACATGAGGAGAAGCGGAGAGAGTCCTTCAAAATGTACAGGGAAACCTGTCTCCTTTGACACAAAGGATTCTGATGGTTTAGGTGGAGGATTTGTCGGAGGCTATGCAACGATAGGTGGTAGGCATGCCTAGAGCTTGGGGGTGACTCTTTCATCATCTCACAAATGTCGTAGTTTGTTATCATGACACACATCTGGCGCCACAGGAATAGATTTCATGGCTTTTGTATTATCGGTTGTTTATGTGTATTGAGGGTGTTAGCCCCATTTTTGTACTATAAACATCATATTTTTTTGAAATAAAAAAACATGGTTCTTCGTCTTTACTTATGTTACAATGTGTGCATTGATGAGAATGTTTTATTTTATTTAGTTATGTGACAAATGCCAATCTAAAACAAAATTATCATATGCATCGAATACATAATTAGAACCCCTAGGTATGTGATGATAAGTAATAAAATCAAACGGTCATTCTAAAAGGTGTACTTGTAGGAATTGTCAGAGTAACATAGGGTCACACACATAGTAACTGTCATTCAACTGACATGCCACTAACTAGGAATCCATGCAAACCTCCAAAGAGAGAATATCATGAGAAATGGCATCACGCAAAAGTTCTATAATGGCGCTATAATCAACCACATTATTCATGGATGGCCATAGGAATACGCCACCTAAAGACACCAGTAGACCCTCGAGTGAGTAAACAACCCAAGCAGTGGAAGACAAGTTCTGTGTATGATGACTCGCTCAGTCTGTGAATCCTAAGTAGAACGAAGAATCCATTGACCTCTGCCAACCAAGGGAAAACTCGATAAGCAAGTTGAAGACAAAAATAAAGGGAAAATTTATTTACACTAAATTACATTAGTATACAAAGAGTTACGCCCAAGATTTCGCATCAAGCATAATATCTTTTCAAGTAGATCCCATTCCTAGGCTTAGCCAATATGTTCCCTTCATAATATTCTAATTCATAGGCTCCTTTTTCCAAGACACGTCGTACGATATAAGGACTGTGGCACATGGGTTTGAACTTGCCTTCCCCCAATGGTTCTTTGGCTTGTTCATATAACAGGAACAATTCACCCTCAACGTACAACTGAGGAAAGACAAACTTATCGTATTGGACCTTGAGACTTATTTTATTCACTTCAATAACTGTAGAGGCATCTCGATGTTGCTCATCAAGGCTCTCTAGGTGCACGAGGCATCACTCGAGATCATAAGTGTCAGGTGGGAGAGAAAATGCCAATCTAAGAGAAGGTATTTTTCATTCAATAGGTAAGATCAAACCCACACTTTGTACTAACTGGAAAGGAAAAAAAATGGTGGCAGTCTTAACCGAGGTTCGGTATGCCCAAAGTGAAGGATATAGCATAATATGCGAGTCAGATTTTCTCTGGCTGACAATTTTTTGCAAAATGGTCTTGAGAGACTTGTTTACAACCTCTACCTATCCATTTTCCTGGGGGTAGTAAGGTGAAGAATGACCATGCTTAAACCCATCTAGTTTAGATGTTATCTCTTCCATCATTTCATTCTGAAAGTGACTGCCATGATCAGTGGAAATCTCACCCAAGATTTTGAATCTGGCGATAATTTGATTGAATACGAAGAAGGAGGAAGTATTCCCATCATATTTAACTGTAGACACAACCTCGAACCACTTAGTAAATTAGTCTATGGACATGATAATGTCTTGATGCCCCCCAATCAAAGTTGGGTTGCAATCCACAAATTACACCCCCCACTTGGTGTAGGGACTGACGGTAATTACTAGATGGATAGGGGTTGGATGCGAGCACATTTTATGAGTAAACACCTCGCAAGGGTGACACTTATTAACTAATTCAACGCAATATTTAAAGATAGATGGCCAAAAATAATCAGCTCACAAAATTTTCTAGGCTATTGCAAGCCCGAATAGATGACCACCGCAAGGCCCACTGTGGCAATTGTTTAGAACCAACTCAGCTTCTTCGTGAGTTAAACAACGATGCAAGATATTTTTTATTCCTCGACGATACAAAGTGTCATTGACGATAAGGTAACTCTTAGCTTGGTATCGTATACGTCTTCGCTCATCTCCCAAGTGATGCTGAGGGAACTTCAAAGTTTGAAGATAGAGAACAATGTCTCCATACCATGGGTCAGACGATAAGACAAGGAAAATGTGTTCATCCGCAAAAGAATCAACATGAATAACATCCTTTTCTAATCGTGGGAAGTCGAATATTAACTCTGCAAAGACTAGTGATTTCTTGGATTTCGCAGAAGCAAAGTTGAGATCGAATTCTTGTAAAATGACAATCCATTTATTGTTATTTCCCCCTATGATATGCCTAGTAAGGATGTATTGAAATGGATTGACATTGGCAACCACATTAGTTTTGCAAAGAAATATATAATGGTGTAATTGTTCGACTGTGTGAACGGTAGCCAAAGCTGGCTTTTAAACCTGAGAATATTTGAGCTAAGGGCCAACTAAGTTTCAACTAAGATAGTAAATGGTGTGCTCATGGAGCTCATCATCCTTCTAAAACAAGACCATACCAATCATCTCTTCGGATGCGGAGACAAAAAGAAAGTAATCTCTATTGTAATCAAGAGACTTCAGCAGAGGCGTCGATACCAAGTCTTTCTTCAAAGAATCGAAGGATTCCTGGGCTTGCTCATCCTAGATAAAAGGGGTTTCCTTATTGAAGAGACGCATGAAACCCTTAGTAATATTAGCATATTTCACTATAAACCTACGTAAAAAGTTTTCTTTTCCCTGTAAACCATGAAGCTGTCAGATAGTGTGCGGTGGAGGAAATCTAAGTATTTCCTCAACCTTTAATGGATCTACCATGATCCCAGTCTCAGAGACTAAAAGTCCTAGAAGACGTCTAGACCTAATGCAAAAGATGCATTTATGAGGGTTCAATCGGATGTGATAATGACGACATCTTTCAAAAACTAGCCGAAGGTTCTTAGGGTGATCCATTCTCTTACGAGAGTGAACAACAAGATCGTCAAAATAAGCTTCGGCTACATGCTTAAGATCATGGAATGCGAAGGTCATAGCACATTGGAAGGTTGCTCCGACATTTTTAAGGCTGAAAGGCATCTTCCGGTATTCGAAATTACCCCAAGTAAAAATAAATGTCATCTTATGTTGATCCTCGAGTTTAATTTTAATTTGGTTATACCATGAAAATCCGTCCATGAAAGAAAAAAATTTGCTTCTTGCAAAATCATCAAGGATCTGATCGATGAATGGTGTCAGTAAGTTGTTTTTAGGACAGGCTTTGTTCAGGTCACAAAAATCAATGCATACACAGATGGTTCCTTGATTCTTATTCACGGGAACGAGATTGGATACCCATTCTGTCAAGGGAACTGGGTAGATGAAGCTAGCATTTAGCAGTTTCTCTACCTATGTCTTAATAGCAAGGACCTTCTGGGGATTGACAACTCTAAGACATTATCAAATAATCTTATCATCCAGATAATTTTTAATCTCATGTTCAACAATTCGAGGGTCGATTCCTAGCATATCTTCATATGAAAAAGAGAATACATCTCGTAATTCCTTGAAGAGTTCGGTGTAGATTAGGATTTCTTCTGGAGAACAATCCACACCAATGTGAAAATTTTCAATATTGCCAGGGGTATGAGAGATATCGATCGTGATGGTAGGGGAGATACTCGCCATATTTCCTTAGGCATAAATGTCATGCGTATCAATGGGAACTACGGCATGACCAACTATCTTGCTCAGAGTAGATCTAAAGTCATCTTGTTTGATTCTAGCAAGCTTTGGGAGAAAATAAGAGTGACGATGCATGTCATCCCAAGGTTTTTCAGAACCACTTATGGTCTCGATGATAGATTCATCTGAGAGAAAAGTCTCATCGATGCAGTCATGTGAACAAGACGATGAGGTGGCCCACACGAGCTCAAGAATATGATCCTCCTCGTCCATATGCGAGGTAATAGGATCATGTTGGCACAGGGGTAGACCCAGGGTTCAACTCTAAAAATGCACCAACAAACCCTAACTATTGCCCCTTTCGGAAACACCTGCAAAGAAGATGAAGTCTCACCCAAAGTAGTAATAAGGGTGTTGCAGGACACAAGTGTCTAAAACCAGAGGAAATGCAAGATGATTCCTAAACAACAACGCAGAATAATCTAGAGATTCCTAACAGTATTATTCTTAACTCCATGAAGTTAGTTATATCTTCTTATCTTTAACAGGAACAATAATAGTGCAATAACAGTATAACAGATAGTAAATAACAAAGCATCAACCACATGGATCAACAAGATTTATGTGGTTCACCCTCTCTCTAAGGCTACGTCCACAGAACTGTGTTTATTGATAAAATAGATGAAAATATACAATTATATCTGTGCACTCATCTATAGATCCTTCTCTATCTCCTCTTTATCTCTTAACCCTATGCACCCAGCTGCAGAGTCAATATTCGCACCCAGATGAAGACCAAAATTACAAGAATTCTCTAAGACATAACACTTTTACATCTCAACCTCACTATCACCCTGTTCTCAACTCTTCTAGACCTATATTTATCATTCCATGACTCTTAGAAACCCTAAACCGAAGTCCAGGTGACAAAACCCTAGGTCCAAAACCCTATGTTCGAAAACCCTAGGTCCAAAACCCTAGGTGCCAAAACTCTAGGTCCACATCACCCGCATTTTAAGGACTTTGCCAACTTGTTCTTCCTTCTTCTCCGCAAGGTGCTCCAAAGAACCCATTAGTGTCCTCTTGCACTTACTGACTTGTCCATGATCTATCTTCTTTGTTGCTTTGTATTCCTTTATCTTCTCTTTTAACGGCTTGATTTCTTTTACTTTGTTCCTTATTTTATGATTCTTTAACCACTTATACCCTTCCTCGGTTTGTGTGTCTTCCGTTCACTTCATACTTTGTCTTTATTCTTTTTTAATCTTTTCTTTCTTCCTTAATACATGACCAAGGGCCAACAAGCCCCCAACACTCACATGTGACTTGTCCCAAGTCACTACAGGGTTGAGCCTCTCTGTATTTCGATTGCAGACTACGTGGAGCAGCCTATGCTTTCTGCTTTGTCCCTCCCTATCTTGTGCAGACTGCATTTTCTGTGTTTGGTACCCAATTTCAACTTCACCTGGCAGGGATGATTTTAAGGATGAAAATTTATTTTAAAATGTATAAACCTTGGCGAATCTTACTAATCCTTCATATGACAACTATAAATTTTTGGCGATATTTTCGTAAAAAATTCAAATTTCTAAGGATTTTATATAGTTTTTATAAAATTTTGATGATTTTTAAGGTAAAATAATTTTATCCTATAGAATTCGGGAGAATCATTTTTAAAATAGTGAATCTCGTTTTTGGAAAAACCATGAAAAATTAACCCATGAGCGAAATTTATCCCCTAAAAGCATCCATGGCACCTAGTACCTAGACCCTTATTCATTTACTTTTACTGAGAGTTGCGAGGCAGTTAGTTGTCACAATATAGCTTCAACCGACTTCCATTTACTAAACCATCCTTCCATTCTCCATTAAGAGTCTTCAAATGTGCAACTGCACCTTCTCTAACATAAACAACCTTGAACGGCCCAAGCCAATGTGTCTTGAATTTTCCTGGATGTTTCATGAACTTGTTGTCATATAAAGTACCAAATCTCCTTGTTTAAATGCTTTCTTCTTGATATGTCTATCATGGTAAGCCTTTTTTCATTCTCTTTGTACTTGTTGATGAAATATTTCAATGAACCTGTCTTCCTCTAGTTCCATCAACTATGTGAGCCTCTCTTGAACAACGCTCGTTTCATCCATACCTGTAAATGCTGTAATTCTTAAACTAGGGACCAAATATTCCATAGGTACCACTGTTTCCTAGCCATAAACTAACTTGAAGGGAGTTTTCATTGTTCACTTTTTGCAAATATTTTGGTAAGCCCATAACACTGTTGGAATTCTCAAATCCCAATCATCTATGTTAACACTGCAAATCTTAGTCAATGTTGTCTCCAAAATCTTATTGAAAGCTTTGACTGTACCATTCGCCTGTGGGAGGTATGGTGTGCTCCTCTGATGGTGAACTTCGAATTCCTGGGTCAAGGGTTCAATAGTTTTGTTAATGAAGTGTGTGCCTTAATCACTCATAAGGATCTTCGGGCATCCAAATCAGGTTATGATATCCTCAAAGATGAACCGTGCAGCTGTAGTTTCACTACAGTCCTTAACTTCTCTTACTTCTGCCCATCTAGTCAAATACTTTGTAATAGTGATAATGTATCGAGATCCTGTGCACTTTCCTTGTGGGTTGATAGGTCCTACAAAGTCAATATCCCATTTCTCAAATGCCTCTAAATTTAACTTAGGAGCTAAAGGCATCTCATCCCTTCTAGAAGGCTTCCCTATTCTTTGACATACATCGCAAGCTATGTAGTATTCCTTAGCATCCTTATGTAAAGTGGGCCACCAGAGGCTAGCTCTAAGAACCTTCTGCGTTGTTTCTTTCCCTACATAATGTCTTCTTGCGATTCCTTCATGTGCTTTTGCAAGGATCAATGGTCTTTTTGTCTCCATAACACATCTTCTTAATATCTCATTTGGTCCCATCTTATATAACTGTCCAGCTATAAGTTGAAAATCTGCAAAGTGGACTACCAATTGTTTCTTCTGAATAACTGTATACTTGCAAGGTGCCATTCCCATGGACAGGAAATGGACTATCTCAACGAAGTGATCATCGACTTTTCTGATAGCCTACAACTGTGCATCTGGTAGTGTATCATCCAAACTGGTAGGTTCCTCGCCATGTTCTAACCTAGATAAGTGGTCACGTCCCTTATTCATTATTCCTCTCTTGACCACAATCTCAAATTCATACCCTTGGAATAATAATAGCCATATACATATTCTTTTCCCCAACACTAGCATGTTGAATAAGTACTTTAATGCAGAATGATCGGTAAACAACATAAAATGTCCTCGCAACAAGTAGTGTCTAACTTCTGCAACACATATACCATAGCTAAGTCTTCTCTTTCAGTGGTAGTATAATTCATTTCATATGTATAAATATTCCTACTAGAAAAGGATATAGGGTGGTCAATACCTCATGCACCAGGTTGTACTAAAACTGCTCCTAATGCAATGGATGAAGCATTGACATGAACATGGAATTCCTTAATCCAATCTGGAAAAACCAAGATAGGCACAGTGACCATTTTCTTCTTTAATGTGTCGAAGCTCTACTGGAATTCCTCTATCCATTGAAAATTACTATCCTTCTTTAATAGCTTCTCCATAGGTGTTGTTATCTATGTGTAACTCTTAATAAACTTTATGTAGTATCCAGTGTGTCCCAATGCAGTGCATAGTTGTCTAACCGAAGTAGGAGGAGGTAGATCAACAATGATAGCAATCTTGGAAGGATCTACCAACAACCCCTACTTACACACAATGTGTCCTAACAACACTCCAAAAGGTGAAAATAAAATACACTTCTTCAAGTTCAGGGCAATCTGACATTGCTTGCACTTATCTAGCATTAGTCTCAAACATTCAATATGATTTTTCAATGGACTAAATACGGTCCAGTCATCAAAGTATGCCTCCAAAAACTTATGTAAAAATTCCTTAAATGCTTTGACCACCACCCTGGAAAATATGGCTAGTGCATTCTTCAAACCAAAAGGCATCATAGTGTACTGAAAAGAACCCCATTCTATTTCAAATTTAGTCTTATGTCTGTCCTCCTTAGCAATTCTGATCTGGTGATAGCTTGAAAATCCATCTGTGAATGAATAAACTTCCTATCCTCATACATTATCTAGAACTTCATTAGTAAAAGGTGTAGGAAATGGATCATGTAAACATGCATTATTCAATTTCCTTAGATCTACATAGATTTTGATTTCTTCTGAATTCTTATCTTGGACTACCATAGGGCTGATCCATTCATATTCTTAGCCTGGTTCTATGATTCTTGCTTCCAACATTCTATCTAATTCAATCTTAACTTTCTGCTTGTACTTGGGATTCATTCTGTAAGTCCTCTTCTTGATGGGCCTTGCATCTGGTTTCAAAGGAATATTCATTTCTCCCATGGTCCCTTTAATGCCCTTCATGTCTGTGAACTTGGTTGGAAACAAGTCCTAATACTCATGCAATAGTTCTGTAATCTTACCAATAGTAGCATCATCCCAATAGTCTCCAACATTTTCCAACTTAGGTGATTTCTATGTTCCAATATTAACTTTCTTAATTATAATAGGTTGCCCAACAAAAGGTAATCCAATCCCTGGCCCTTCTATATCTCTTTGTCCTTCATTCTCTGAAATGTTCACATTCCTAGGGTCATCGTCCTCATCATCATTAATATTATAACAACCCTGTAAACATTGAAGAGGCACAGTCCATTCATATTCTTCTTGTTCAATAGGGAGATTAGGTGCTTCCTCAAAGACCTTATGTCTTACAATTTGTAAAGCCTGATCTATTGTGGGGTACTAGGTTTCAAATAGGAACATATCTATGAAGTTCTGGGTCATACCATACTAATATGTAGTGACTAAGCGCAGTTCTTCTTGAAGATACAAGTTGATAGGTGTAGTATATAAGGTGTTAATGAACTTATGTGCCCACTGTTATTTAGGAATGCTACTCCAGGCTTCCTCGCAGCTTCGCACATGGTCTTCAGGACAACTTTGGCCTATGTATCGAACATCACAACCTTCAACTTGGTCTAAAAAGTGCATTGTCAACAAAGTGCGACATTGTACCCACTCCGCGATGATCTTCTTATGTGTTCCCCACCATCTAGCTGGTCTCACTTTCAAGGCTTCATATAGTGCCAACAACCTTTGTTGTACTGGTACAATTCCTTCAAATTCAAATAGAAATGTCTCTAAATTATTCAAGCCATCAAATGTAGGAAGATTACTTACTTTTGTGTCAATCCAACGAACTGCTTTGGTCAATCTAGCACGCCTTCACGTAGAGACTTCATACATTTTGTTCTGCCAATTTTCCAATACTTCTTTTGAATCTGACGAGCAAGCACTTTCACTTTTCCAACTTAGATTTCCATATGTTGTAGGATTAATATAAGCTCGTTGTCCTACTGTCATTTTATATATGTTCTCTAACTCATAGGTGTGGTCTTCTTCTCTTATAAGTTTTGTGTATCTGCGACCTTCATCAAGGTCAAGAGGGGAAATGACCCTAAGGCCATCACCTTTAAATGTCATTCTTATATTTTTTAGGTCAACAATAGTCAAATTGTTGAAAGCCCAATCAATACCCAACAATGCAGGATAGGAACAACAATCATCAACAATCTCGAACACTTCGATGTCTGCAAATGTCCTCACTCCATCGATGTCCACGGGGAAATGATATAGTCTTCAAAAGGGGCTTACTGCCTGCTGATTAGCCATCCTAAGCCTAATAGGAGAGTAAATCAATCTATGTTTTCCCATCAATTCCCAAGTCTTCTTCGTCATAACATTTACTTTTGATCCTAGGTCAAGGACCACATAGTCCACCTCATAGTCTCCAATCTGAGCACTAAGGTGCAGTTCCTTGCTTGTCCTCCTTTTCCTAGATACTTGATTCACAATTCTACTCAACAGAGGATATACTCTTCTAATTTTATAATGTCTTATTAAGTGTTGTAGTTCCTGCACAACTCTTTCATCTTTAATCAAATTAATACAAGTATACAACAAGTCCACAAGTTTGCTTACCTATTTTCCTTGTATAGGTAGGGAAGACTGATAAAATGTTGGAGACATTTCACATTCCCTTACTTCAGGTTGTTCCGTAGATGAAGAAGCATGTTCTCCTACAAATTCTCTTCTTGATTCTTCAAAAGTATTCTTTTCTTTCCTTGGATCAAACAATGGCACCTTCTCTGAGGCTCTTCTGATCCCTAATCCATATGTACTCTTTCCTGGATTCACCCTATATTCTCATGTGAAAACGCCTCCTCTAGTAATGACAATGAATCTGGGTTCCTCACTGTGAGGTTCAGCTGGTATTAGTTGGACTTGTTGATTTCCACCTCATCTTTCCTGAACTTTAGCTAACAATACTGGGTAGTCTTCAATGACATGTTCAAATGAAGTACAGTAGTCGCAAGTAGTACAAGGGTTCTGAAAATCCCTTGCCAAATGACCTGGATGGGTGCAGTTATAGAAAATAATTTTACCTAGATTTCGACCCATGCCTCCTCCTCGTCCTCTTCCTCTGAACCCACCGCGAGGGTTGAAATTTCCTCTTCCTGGGGAATTGAACTGCGCAACATTATCTTATTGTTTTAATTGTTGATACTGAGAGGGGGGTGAATCAATATTGAGTACAATTTAAAAAAAAATTCAAATTATACTTAAACCATTCAATTAT
>SNQJ01S0003527.1:33147-96535 GCA_010110895.2 Picea sitchensis | reverse complement strand
TTGTAATTATTTTATTTAATTATCTTCAGGGCCTACATGTACTTCCTTCTTCAATTCACTTTGTCATCTTCAAAAATTCATTTCTCCTCAACCATGAGGATCCATGTGACGTGACACATACCACCAGAAACAACATGATGTATACTATCCATTCATGGGTGTTTTATATGCATGTGCATTTTCCTTCATGTCCAAATACCTTTATCAATCTTGCGGTCGAAAAACCATGACTAGGGTTTACATCAATGACAACAACCAATCTTCCAACAATAACTCTCCTTGAATTCTATATGCGTCCCTTGACCTTTCATGCATGAGGTCATAATCCCTACATTCCTTCTCATCATGCCCCACAAATTTACAGAATGTACAATAAATATTGGTGGGTGTCTAGACATATTTCTGCATATAATAACATTCACCAGGGTGATGCCTAGTTTTGCATACCTCTCACCATGGTAAAGTAGCCTTCTTCAAAGGGTTATGGGATCCATAGGCCAAGTACTCATTGAATAAAGGATATTTCTCTTTGTCATGGCCCTCTAATTTACATCTGATACACCAAATGTCTTCTCTTTTCTCTTTTGCTTTGTCTTTATTCATGTCTTCAACCTATAAAGATAAACTAGTTAATTGATTCAAAATATGACTCATGCCTAGACTGGATCCTCCTACAGGGGTTGCTTCCAGATTCATGGAAATATCTAATGCTTCAGCCTGTGAAACGACCTTATGTTTCATTAGAGGAACTCTAATGTCTGGTAGGAGGGAAATGATGAACCATTCCTTATGTTGTTCATCTAGAATCTGAAAACTTAAATGGCCTGTCAAGGTCTTAAACCTTTGATCAAATTCCCTAATAGGTTTAGTCACTTTATTCTTGATTTCCTTCAACTCTGTAATGCACTGCGACTCTGACTTAGGATTCTTGAACTCTGCACTCAACGCGGTCTTAATTTCATTCAGTGGTTTAAGATGTACAAATCCTGTAAAACGTTTTGTATACCAACTCAATGCATGATCCCTCAAAGTAGTACTAAACATTGATCTCTTAACAGTTTTGTCGGTGACTTACTTAATGCTCCATACAAATTCACATAAGAACAAGTGTTGGTCAGGATCCTCAAATCTATCTCCTCTAAAAATGGGTAACCTCATTTCATCTGCCATGGATTTTCCTTGGTTTCTTGACTGAGTATGTACTAAAATGCTTGTGACAGTACTCTAAGTGCTATGATTATTCTAGTTACTCTGGTTACTTAATGATGCTAAATCAACAGGAGGAGTAGTAATACTTACTTCGACAGTAGGCACAGTACCTAAAGTCCCTGGTTCTTCTCGGCAAGGTTCTTCAGTCTCTACTTCCTCTACCCTTGCAAACTATGAATATTCTTTGTCTGATAGATTTGCTTCTTCTCCACTATAGAATCCCTCACATTTTGTTAATGGCATGTAACTCTGCTTAAACAAGTTCACAAGAGGAACCTTTTTGAATGATCTCCCACTGCGTGTGTGTCCAGCCTCTACGTCATTGTCATTGTCTGAATTCTTGAAAATTAGCTTTAAAATCCAACTGATTACTACATCTTCAGGATATTCTTCTCATGGAGTATCATCTTAATCTTCAACTTTAAAAAGTGTAGAAACTTTCCTCTAGGTCCCTTGAAGAAATACCTCTCTACTTGACTATATTATTCCACTCTGTCAATAGAAAATTCAGTAATGTACCCTCCAATAGTTCTATCAAACTAGAGATCCACTTCTCTAGACACAACGTTATCGAATTTCTTGACTTTCTTAATCAGTGTCGTTGTCCAAACCATAGGTGGTCTAGATATGATTTCAAACTGAGTGTCTTCTAGTCTAGCTAGCCACTCGTAAAAATCCTTATGAACTCCTAAAAAGAAAATATCGTGCACATCAGTAAAGATGTACCTTCCCAACTAGTCTTCTGTACTAATGCTAGGGTTCTTGTTCTGAGCTTCGATGAAGTCCCTTTCTTATTCTTATATCTAATTCTAAATCTATGTTTTGATGGAAACCACCATTACATTCCATCAAGAAGATCCCAGTTTCGACAATAGAACCATTTGTTGGCATAGGGGCAGACCTAGGGTTCAAATCTAACATCACACCAACAAACCCTAACTACTATCCCTTTTGGAAACACCTGCGAAGCAGATGAAGTCTCACCTGAAGTAGAAATAGGGGGGTTGTAGGATAGAGGTGTCTACAACCAGAGGAAATACAAGATGATTCCTAAACAACAACACAAAATAATCTAGATATTCCTAACAGTATTAGGCTTAACTGCACGAAGTTAGTTATATCTTATTATCTTTAACATGAACAATAACAGTATAACAGATAGTAAATAACAAAGCATCAACCACATGGATCAACAAGATTTACGTGGTTCACCCTCTCCCTAGGGATACGTCCACAGAATTGTGTTTATTGATAAAATAGATGAAAATATATAGTTCTATATGTGCACTCAGCTATAGATCCTTCTCTCTCTCTCCTATTTATCTCCTAACCCTGCGCACCCAGCTGCAGAGTCGATAGTCACACCCAGCTGAAGACCCAAATTACAATAATTCTCTAATACATAACACTTTTACATCTCAACCTCACTATCACCCTGTTCTCAACTCTTCTACACCTCTATTTATCATTCCATGACTCTTAGAAGCCCTAGACCGAAGTCCGGGTGTCGAAACGATAAGTGTCAAAACCCTAGGTCCAAAACCCTAGGTGCCAAAACCCTAGGTCCAAAACCCTAGGTTCCAAAACCCTAGGTCCACATCACCCACATTTTAAGGACTTTGCCGACCTGTTCTTCCTTCTTCTCTGTGAGGTGCTCCAAAGGACCCATTAGTGTCCTCTTGCACTTGCTGACTTGTCCACGATCTATCTTCTTTGTTGATTTGTCTTCCTTGATCTTCTCTTTCAAAGGATTTTTTTCCTTTACTTCGTTCCTTATTTTATTCTTATTTAACCACTTTGACCCTTCCTCAGTTTGTGTGCCTTCCACGTAATTCATACTTTGTATTTCTTATTCTTTAATCTCTTCTTTCTTCCTTAATACATGACCAGGGGACAACAAATCAGGATTGACGGAAGAGTCAAGAACAACGTGATACGCTATCTCTACTACATATATTGGCATGGCCATTCCAGCATGCAACTGACCTTCATAAGACACAATCGAGGATGGTAGGGTCCAAGGATCGTGAAAATAGGAAGTGCGGAAAGGAACAAACCTCTCTAACGAAATGGGCCTACTAGACATGGCGTAAATATGGTGAACCAGTGCTATGAATTAGAAGGTACCCATAAGGGATGAATACATTCTAACACTTATATTCTCAGTTGCCAGCTAATAATTCTTGACCATGGGGATCAATGGTCCAACAAATGCACTGGGGATAGCATACGCAAAGGATAACTGATCGATCATCATGATCGTCCCATCTCGAGGAAAACAAAGAGTATGGAAGATAGACGATACGATGGTAGTCATAACGTAAGTCCAATTGCATCCTAGTAACAATTTATAATCGAGGGGCACATCAACCACCTCGACATCCACCTCTACCGTCTTCCCACCTAATTGGACTGGAAAGGTAGGAAGAATACCATGAGGGCGGAAGGAACGACCGTCAAATGCAATCAACATGGTTGGACACTGAGAGAGATTCAGAGAGTCGAGGGCTTTCCAACAGACTAGGGAAATCACACATGTTGCAGCGCCTTCAACAACAACAGTACGCTTGATGGTATACTTCGAGTAACCCATGTGGATTTGGAATGACACATGGTAAGGCAAGCGAGGCTTCACATCTGTGAAGTCAAAATTGATAACTTTTGGGCCACTGGCATCTAGAGCTCCTAACACATATAGCAATGAATTCCTTTGTGAAGGACACGTCTGGAGTACCTCCAGGGTCGACATCGCACAAGGGGTTTGACCTAAGTCCTTAACAATAGAGTAATTCTGGGTAGCTCTAGCATTAGGATTATGGGTAGAGAGCCTGAGTACTCCTTTCGAAATGCAAGGTAGTGGCTCTAGTTTTTTGATCTGCAAGGGTGTCTCCGGAGGTGGAGGAGACTCTAGACTAGGTACAGTTTGTGGAGAACTGTAATTGTGAGATCAGGTGGCTACATTAACCTGAGAATTGACCATATTGATGCACAAATGGTCATTGTCTTGTGCTGATGGGTTTTGAATCCCACTCGCCACATTTCTGACATTTAGGAGCTCGAGGCCATGTGTTGGTTATGTGGGAAAGGATTCGTCAGCATAACGGGAGATAGAGATAAAATACTCGCAGCTTCCACAAGTTTGGGGCATAAATGATTAAGGTGATCGTTCGTACAAATCTTACAGGGAAATTTCACCTTATGCCTTTCTTTCTTTCCCTCACCATCATTATTATTCATCCTCTCATTATTACCATTGTCCCTGGGTTTATTATTCTTCCCACCCTTACGATTATTATTGTGTCCTTTCTTATTATTCTCACCTAGTTGTTGGTTACCATTTGGGTCGATCGACGATTGGACAGAATGTACATCCACCGACTCAGTGGGATTGGAAGACAAAAATGAAGCTAGTCCTCTTGCATACTAGTTTAGAGACAACTCTTTCAAATGGCTTGTCATCGAGTCTACGGATTTCACATTGGAAGAGCCTACAATGCCATTGGCATGAGGCTCGGGATTTTGTCTAGGGTCATAGTTTGACCTTGGTGTGTCAGGAAGGATCTCGTATAACATCTCATACTGAGCATATATAAGATATAACTGCTCGGCTTTGAAAATCACGTCTTCCTCAGATGTAACCCTAGTTGTGGCAACATCCTTTGAAATAGGGGGTCGTAGAGACTTAAGGAACCACTCTAATGATATTTCTGGGGGTATGTAGGTCTTGATCAACCTCTCACATCTATGCCACTCCTGGATGTGATCTGAGATATGAGTGGCTTTGTCCTAGTGTAAGTTCGACAAAATTTCTAGGCCAACATCATAACGAACCGACAATTGGAAGTGGTTAGGGAAGACTAAAACCATCTGAATAAAGGTCTTGTATGCCCCCTAGGTAGCTCGATATACCATTTCATGGAAACCCCCATGAGGGTGTGTTGAAACAATCTTAACCAAATGGAATTGTCGTTAAAGGAATTAGATGAGCATCATAGGTGAAAGGTGGTAACATGATTGTTATAAGCAAAATCTATCCGTAGGGACGGATTCGACCTACCCAGCCGTGAAGTTGGTTACAGCCCCTTTGGTAGCTCAGTACAAGGTAGAGACTATCCACACCTCAAGTGGTCCTTCACCTGAGGTGGTAAATAAGGGGAAGAAGAAAGGTGAAAGACTTACAAGAAGTCGTTCTCAGGACCACCCACCTTGGGTGTTATCCTTCCTTAGCTTTCTGGATGCCAAAATGGCCTGGGGGGTGAAAATTATGAACAATGGGATGAAAACAAGCTCCCTGATTTTTTAGGACAGTGAACTAAATAAAGTGGACAACGAGCTATTCACTACCTTAAAGTGTTGGAAACTGTCTTAGAATGGGTCGCCAGGGTAAACCGGTATCCTGGGTAATTAACCAATGAATGCTTTAAGTAAAATGGTGTGAAACAAGGGTGAAAAGGGGGTTTAAAATCTATAGCCAAGTACTTTTAAATGGCTATAAATTGTAGACAACAAGTTGTTCGAAGGTTTCAAGGCAGGGAAACAAGCCTAGAATGGCTTGATACCCCCCGGGGTGACCTGGGAAGTGATCCCGGAAAATTGTTAAATCAAAAAAGGGTTGTAAAAGTGTATGAATAGCTTTGTAACAAGCTATTACAGCTATGATATAAGGGAAATTATACACAACTTCAGTTTTGGTTCGTGAGTGAAAAGGTGGACGGACAAAAGGTTGACTTTAAAAGTATTTTATTGGTCAATTTTTGTTTTTATCACATGCCTTGGCCACCACACTGTTTTAAAGGTTATCCCGATCAGGAAAACACATCTTGAAACTATGCCAACCAGTATAAGAAGAGTAGTCCTAGTATTCCATGGTGGTTAGGTTGAAGAGTGCCCCATGCAGTTCAAAGAAGTAGGGGTTAGCCACTTCTCGTCACTAGCACTTTCGAGCTCTTAAAGCCGCTTGGATGGAAGGATACCTGCGAAAAGGAAGAGGCTCAGGACCCCCCTAAAGAGGGTTTTTGCTAAGATTACCCAAGTAGAGTAGTATTCCAACCGAGCTAAGCTAATCAACTCCTTGACCGTGTGGTATTGAGGAAAGACCACTCAACTTGTACTAACTAGACAACTTCCGAGGGGCTCCTGATGAAGACTCCCTGGCTTTGACTCTTAATATTCTATGAAATTGAAATTGCATAAAATGAAATATCAGACCATCCATGTGGCGAGGTCATGCCTTTATTTCACAAGTGTGCCT
The DNA here is from genome assembly GCA_010110895.2 of Picea sitchensis. NCBI lineage: Eukaryota > Viridiplantae > Streptophyta > Pinopsida > Pinales > Pinaceae > Picea > Picea sitchensis. Next base: position 90,075 of record SNQJ01S0003527.1, on the reverse strand, counting down.
CCTGGTTACTGAAATTGAAATCTATCTTGAAATTATATACATAAAACAAGTAAATAGATAAGTGACATATATGTCACGGCTAGATAATATGTGTATCTAAATATCTAAATAATATAAGTTTTTTGTTTTCTGTGTATGGTGCGGACCCCTGAATTGTTTTCAAGTCTTTTTTGCGGTGTTTTGCATGTATTTAACTTTCTGATTATGCATGGCCCCTTTTTGGGGCAGCCACCTGTAGATTAGTGAGCGAAAAAAGATACAATGAAAATGTAGCAAGATTAGATGATTGCAACATAACAATTACACCATTCGACCCAAAGGAATGGGTTGAGACTCTTTGCGAACGACTAAGCCACCCTATGCATGAAAGCCTCAACTAACTCCTTGTATGGGGATTGGAAATTTAATGTTTGAAATATAAAAGGTGTGACTGTTATCTACACAAGTATTAACCAGATTTTTAACATGAATTCACAAGTGAACCATTCAAACTACTTACACAAATCGAACATATAAACATTGATATGTATAGAAGAATTTTTTGAAGTGAGTGGAAATGATAATTAAAGTGTGTATGAGAGTGATTGGGTAAGATTTACCAATCGAAATGTGTGTTTTTCTTCGCTGCCCTGCTGGCCCCTTTGCCTCAAACAAGTCTCTAGGTGGTCCCCAACTGCTTAAGAGAGGCAGAATGGGTGACCGGTTGTATCCTTGCAGGAAAACAACACAATTTTAGTATTTATATATGGAAAAACTGAAATAAACATAACAGAAATTTACACATAAGAAATATATGACAGCCAACTAAGATGGTTGTCCTGTGGGGGGAAATTGACCAAAATGATCCATTTTCATGTTTGGGACAGCAAGGTTAATGGTAAGAAAACATACATGAATTAAAAGATAAAGCAAACAAGTATGGACATCCATATATGAGGTCTATTTAAGGGTTCTCCTAAGGGGCCCTAAGACTCCCAACCACTAGCTAAGACTGAAAACAATTGAATACTTCAGAAAATCTGCACTAAAACACATTAAACAAATTAAACCAAGTTGTTAGAAAATGAAAGAGAGCAAGTTAAACCCAAGGAAGCAACAACAAACACCTAGCTAACCAATCCCTCCTGGAGATAGCTAACATATCAAGCATTTACCCCTACCCCTCAACCCTTAACCAACAAATGACACATCCAACAACTAGAATTCAACAAGCACACACACACAAAGAGTCTTATAAATTTTAGCAGAGCTTTGTTACTATATTCATCCTCTCTTTTTTACAATGCCAACCCTCTTAGTTATAAAGGAGAGGTGAAGGCTTAGGGTTAGGTCACAAAACACTTGTCACTTTTGGAAAAGTGACAAGTGGACCAACCCTAAAGTGTTTTTGTCCTTTTTTACAAAAAGTAAACTTATCCAAAAAGGGAACCTTATCCAAAGGGAATCTTATCCAAAAAGGGGGTCGAATCAGATTTGACTTGACCCTTCAATTACATAATATTTACATGCCAAAGTAAATCATGCGAGACTGTATATTACAAAAGGTCATTTTTCATAAAATGATAGAGCTTGATATGCCACATCATCATTTTCCATGGGATTTGTGCCATCCCAAATGCTCTTTGATTGCTGCCATGTTTTACATCTATAGGTGATGTGTTTTAGGACAATATCCGGCCATCCATGGCTGTTGGATTCACCGGAATGAAGGCCCAGGGTGTGGGGGAATTTTTGAGTTGCTTTGGAGGGCAAGGGGATTTCGGGCTTTGGTTGTTGTAAGTAAGGAAATGCACATTGTTCAAGCACTTTTCAAACCTGATTATTGCCCGCCTTTACTGCCTATAAGTTTTCCTGTGAGCTGACTAAAACATGGCTTTGATTTGGGCTTGTTTCAGTAAGAAGACCCCTTGGACCTGAACTTTGAGGGGCTCTTCATCTATACCAAATAGCCATAAATATATATTTTACTATGCCCATGCTGTATCTCTTTCTCCTACCTTTCCGCTTCCTTTCGTTTGACACAAATCCGACTCCGGATGAGTGAGATATGGCCCCGGGAAGGTATGCGGATGGAGCCGGCCAATAGACTGATCAGGGAAAGGATTTGAAATTGGGGTGAAATTCTAGGTTGAACACCAGAATTAATAGGCTGTTATAGGCCTGTATACCTGTAGCTGAAATGGGTTTCCCTCACCAAGACGAATTTGACCTCGAAGTCCCCCAATTAGTCCTCTCTTTGGTGCATGCTTGTAGGGCCAAACTGAGTACCTGTCGCTATGGGACATGTCACTGAAAATCTAGGCTGAATTTGCTAAGGTGAATGGCATGAGCATATTCTAGACTTCACCCTGGTCATTTCAAATATTTACGGGCGAAAATATGCCTCCGTATGGAGAATTTATAGAATTATAAAGGCCAATGACCCTTAGGGGGGGGGATTTAAACTTTTAACCTATAGTTTGGAACCCAAATAAAATTTTATTTAAAATTTTATTTATATTTTAATTAAACATCATAGAATATTTAAAAATTAATTTAATTACAAATATAAAACATAACTATAACTAAACTAAAATTAAAATTAAATATAATATAAAATTAAAATTAAAAATAAAACTAAACTTAAAATTTAAACAAACATTAAAATGAAACCCCCTCCACCGTCAGCCCCTAGTCGGCCATGTGACCAATCCAAGAGCCAAAGGAGGATCCCATAGGTGTGGAGGAGGTGGCTGGTGGCTGGGTTTCATGCGCGCGCAAATGGGGGTGGAGCTGGGAAGTGTGGGGAGGCCGCGTGGGGGAGAGAGGTAGAGGGTGGAGGAGCTACATGGAGGTGGAGGTATGGTAGTGTGGGAGGGGGATGCATGGAAGAGAAGGAGGAGGTGGTTGTGGGGTGCAGTGCATAGGAGGAAAGGGAAATGGAGGTGGAGCTCAAGCTACGTGCAGAGGGGAGGTGGTTGGTGGTTGTAGGAGTTGGAGGCCACGGGATGTGGGAAGAGGAGGGCCGAGCAGTGGAGTGGAGTGGTGGCTAGAGGAGCAAATGTGAGAGAGAGAGGTATGTGTGGTGGTGGTGGTGAAGTGTAGTTCATAAGGGATGTGGGGAAAGAGGCTGTGGAGGAGAGGCAATGCGCGAAGGTGGAAGAAAGGAGGAGGTGGTTGTGGGAGAGGGTCGAGAGGAAGGAGGATGGAGGTGAGGGTTGCGTGTGAAGGGAGAAGACTGGTGTGCACGCAGGAGTGGTAGTGGTGGCACCCAGGTGCTGGATGGGTGGCCAGCCACTGTTTAAAAATTAAAATTGAAAACATTAGGCAAAGTGGATTTTTTACCAGCAGGATGGACGAGAGGTTTTGAGTTCTAATCCCCTGCCTTCCACTTGGATTTGTGGGCAATTTTTTGAGATTTCTAAGCAAATGAAAAGGGGAGAGTTGGGGTTCAAAACCCAGGGCTTCCCAGTGACATGCCCAGGCCTACAAACTCCAATATATAGCTTTACAATTAAAAATTTAAAGGAGCCATGGAGGCTTGGGCCTGGTGCCCAAGAGGGGTTCGAATCCCCTCTCCTTTGCATCTTTCAGCACACATACACCCTTAATGAACTCAACCATTAGCAACCAGACTGAACCAACAAGAAACCTCATCATTGAAATAGGCAAACAAATGCCAATTTCTTCTTGCAGAACCTCAAAACAACTAGCAACATATCTTATTGGTTTTTTGGAAATGAGCATAATGGGTTACCTGGTCAATGGCTTGGAGATGGTAGCATGGAAACTGACTGCTCACTGCTGAGCTGCTCCTGCTGTCAAAAACCTCCCTTTGTTGCCATGAACTATTGTTGCAGAGCTCTCCCCCCTCTAGCCAAACTATCCAAATGGCTTGGGAGAGGGGAGAAGGGGGTTTTGTTTTTTTTCAATTTTAAAAAAAAAACAATTTTCCCCCATTTTGCACGAGGCTACGTGCCCACCCTCCAAATTTCCAATTTTTCTGAAAACATTTAATAAAATATTTTATTATTTTTGGAAATATGTGCAAGTCAAAGGTATTGAAGAGCACATCAAGAATATGTCATCACCAACTTGAGATAATGCCACCTCAGCCCTCAAATTTGGCCTGGAACAGTGGCCACTTAAAACCCCTGACTTGTTGGTGGGCCCACATGATACCTATTCTTGCGAAAGGTGCCAAATCGTCATACGATATCCAATCGAGGCAAATGAGGTACTGTCGGAAAGGTATCGATGAGTAACTTGACAAGGTGACAATATAATTTTGTGCTAGGGTCATTTATGACTATCTTAGCTATTATGAAACCCTATCATGCGAGCCGGTGGACCCCTTTTTGCCTAAAATTATTGGCCAACTTGTGATAGCTCTAACCAGGCCATCTGAAGTCAGAATGAGGAAAATGAGACGTCGTTGGAAAGGTGTCTAAGTCTATTACAGAATGGAATAGATGAATATATGATTTATAACTCTTTACCCACCAATTTTAAATCATGAAACACTGCAAACAATTTGGTGTCCAAAAGTTGTCATAAACTTGCGAAAGCTCGTTCTTACCAACCGGGGGTCGAAACCAAGCATGGGATATACCATTGGAAAGGTCTCGCACTTCCCTACACCATGTATGGGTTTGATTTTCCCTTTGATACCATAATATGAACAGAATGAAACCAGGAAGTCACAACTATTATTTTTGGTCATTCGGGTGACGTTGACTTCGCGTGCCTCGTATGGGGTCATACTGACTTGGAATCAAGTTCATGATATCTCATTGAAAAGCTTGTCCTGATCCCTACCACTTGGAAGTGTTGTATTCCTTGAATCAAATAGCCTTGACATGATGAATAAATTTCATGGGAAGGCCCACAAATCCATGAAAGCAACCAACTGATACTCTTTCAAGGGTAGAGGCCATAGTAACTATGATCCCCGCCACTGTCTTTGACTGGAACCATAGAATCAAGGGGATTTTATGGAGAAGTAACTGTGTAAAACACCATGTTGATCCTAGAGAATATTTTTGGGTCAACATTCTTGGCGCCGGAGGGGAAATTCTTTCCAAAGCATGTCGAACAATGGGATCACCTGCGTGACAAGCAAGAATACTTGGTGGAAATTCATACTTTCAAAGTGACTGATTTGGGTGAGGGGGGGAATTCAACTGTAGTATAAGGACCATTCTTCACAATAGGGATACCCAAAGAATGAAAGTGGTGCAGTAAAGATATACAACAGAATTTATATTGAGATTCACATAAGGTAGAAGAATGGGAATAATGACCCGAGTTTTGTTGAGCAATGTGGCCCAAGTGACACGGGTCCCTCACCCAGATTATGTCTTAACTGTGAGAATCAAGTCTTAAGGTGAACCTTGGCTCAACACAAAGTCTCATGCATTCCTTCGATTCTCAACACACAAACAAGAAAATGGGAATTTTTGAAATCAACGACCCACCGAAGGAAAACTAGCAAGCAAACCAGTCAAACAAGGGAATAAAGAAATATAAAAAACCTATGGCAGTAGATGTTGAAATCTCAAGTGCTCATAAGTGATGGAACTTTGTAGGAAAATGACCATTGCTTGGAGAGATCATATTGTAAGTGGTCAAGTGAAGTGCAGTTGCAATCACATAGCTATGTAAGCCATCATGCCATCATGGTTTTCATCTTCACCAAAGAATGATATGCTACCCCCTTAGACTTTCCTTGCTGACTTTGATGAAATAACAACCAGAATTACACCCATTTAAGATGACTTTAAGACAGAGTTTCCCAAAATGTCAAGTACGGTAAAAGAGATTCTAGGAATCATGTATTTCCACGCAGCCACCCAATAATAAAGATAATATCCTTCATATTGAATACTAGAAAAACCAAAAAGAAGGAAACCTACAACTTAAAATGGAAAAGACCAACCCATGGAAAAATCAAAGAAGGGATTATACTCCAAAATTGGAACCAAGGGAAAAAAAGGGATTAATACTGAAACCATGGGGAAATGTACAAACATGAAAAGGTAACAGTAAATACATACAAGAAAGAGAATCAATAACATTGAATAGATACAAACTAGAAAAGAATGAATGGTGACTTATGTACAAGATGACGAGGCCTCTTAGGAATAAAAGAACTTTAGGTGACGACCATTCAAGAGGAATTGAAGTGGTTCGCCATCCAAGGTTTTTAATCTAAAAGAATTTGTCCCTAAGACCTCGTAGATTGTGTAAGGACCCAACCATAATGAATCAAACTTGCGATGTTTGGATGGGTCCTCATGTGCTTTATCCCATAATAAAACATCATCTCCTACTTTGTAATTTACCATTGTGGCTCTTTTATCGAAGGAACGTTTAACAATGTCTTGCTTCTTTTGGAGGTGTTGGAATGCATCCTTTCTTACCTCTTCTAATTCAAGGAGTGTGTCTAAACGATGTTGTAAGGGTTGGAAATCATATTCTACCTCAGTAATAGCCAACCTCAAGGCTGGAATTTGTAAGTGAACAGGCAGGACAGCAAGAGTGCCATACACCAGAGTGTAAGGACTTTGACCCATTGTTGTCTTTGGAGTTATACGATCAACCTATAAAGAAAAGTTTAACTTTGTGTGCCAATCATGCTTGTTATCCTTGACTGTCCTCTTAAGGATCCAAATCAAATTTTTATTCGTTGATTCGGCCAAACCATTGCCTTGGGGGTAATAGGTGGAAGATCGAAAAAGTTGGATGTCGTATGTAAAACCAAGGTGTAACATGACATCATACATCAAATCTGATCCATTATCAGTTAATATCTCGGTAGGGGTCCCAAAATGGGATAAAATGTTACGTTCAATGAATTCTACCACCTATTGACTCATAGCATTCCTTAGAGTGATTGCTTCATCCCACTTTGTAAAGTAGTCTATGGCTGTTAAGATGAATACATGACCAGCGTTGGATGGCGGCGAAATCAGTCCAGTAAAGTCCATGCCCCATCTTGCGAAAGGGACTTGGACTTCAATAGGTCTAAGAGGTAAGGCAACCAACTTTTTCTTCCTAGTGAAGCGTTGGCAAGCTTCACATTTCCGAACAAGTAAATGGGTGTCTTTGTGGAGTGAAGGCCAAAAGTAACTTGCATGTAGAACTTTTGCTACAGTGGTTTTGGTTGAAAAGTGACCTCCACAAACCCTGGAATGGCATTGTTCAAGTGCCATTTGGGCTTGATCAGGAGTTAAGCATCGTGACAAGACCCCATCAAGGTTTTTTTGGTAAATGATTTGGCCTTGTAAAACATATCAGACAATTTGTAAACGAAGTGTTCATTTGGCTTTAGTATCCATGTCCGGTGGGTACACACCATTAATGAGGAAATATATGATAGGTATGTACCATGGTTGTGAGGCTAACTCAATCTCATTAACCAATTCTTCAAAAGCGATCAAGTCATCTATTTGAGGTGGTTCAACTATGACCGAGGGATGGGATCGGGTTAGCAATCTAGCCAACCCTATTCCCCTAATGGTTTTCGTTGGATTAATTTCCAAGTCATACTCTTGCATACACATGATCCATTTGGACCACTTACTATGCAATTCGGTTTGATTCAAAGCAGTGACTAAGAGAGAGGTAGGCACAAAAACATGAACTTTATGGCCTTGGATGTAATGTCGAACTTGTTCCAATGCTTTATACAAGGAATAACCATGTTTCTTGAGTGGATAATAATTCAGTTGGTGGGGTTTTAAATTTTTTCTCACGAAGGTGATTGGCCTAAGATTTTCCTCATGGTCCTTTTGCAACAAGATTGCATAAATTGTCTCCTCTGACGAATTAGTGTACATGACAAAGTCTTTAGAGGGATCAAGACTGACTAACAGAGGGGCAAAATCAATGGATTGCTTAATGAACTCAAAATCCTAGCGGATAGGGGGGTCCCATTTGAACCGAATGTCTTTCTTCATAAGCTGATTTAGAGGCTTAACTACTTGAGCAAAATCAGGAATGAAGCGTCTCAGGAAATTTATCTTCCCAAAGAAAGATTGCTTTTCCTTTTTATTGGTAGGTAAGGGAAGCTTTTGGATTGCTACCACTCTCCCAGGATAAACTTTTACACCTTCTTGAGAGACGATGTGACCCAAAAGTTTTCCCTCCATAACACCAAAAATGGTCTTCTTAGGATTTAAAGATATGCCAAACCTACGACATCTAAGGAGGACCTGCCTAAGGTGATCAAAATGACTACCCTGTTATTTGGAAAAGACCATGAGGTTGTCGAAGTAAACAACAATAACCTTACCCAATAATCCTCTGAAAGCAATGGACATGGCACATTGAAATGTGTTCCCAGCAATAATCAATCCAGAAGGCATCTTGTTATATGCATTTGTGCCCCAACGAGTGGTGAAGGTGGTTTTATGACTATCAGAAGGATCGAGGGCTATCTGATTGTAACCCGAGAATCCGTCTAAAAGGGACATCATTTGAGACCTGGAGACTTGTTGGAGGATCTCTTCCATAGGTGGTACGGAGTAGTTGTCTTTTAGGGACACTCTACTCAAATGTCGAAAGTCGACACACAAACAGATATCGCCATTTTTCTTCCTAATGGAAACCAAATTAGATACCCATTGTGAGTAACGGACATGGTAAATGACCCCGGATGCCTCCATCTTGTCCATTTCAGCTTTAATTGTTTGTTCCAAATCCGGGTTGTTTTTTCTCTGCCTCTATCTATAAGGTTTCGAATCAGGGATTATGGGTATGGCATGGACTATCTCCTGCATATCGAAAACCTTGAGGTCTTGATAGGACCAAGAGAAAACATCTTTGAATTCTGTCAAGAGTCTCATGACTTGAGTGACCTCAGAAGGGGAACACTACGCACCTATATAGACTAGTTTTTGATCTTTCTCACTTTCCAGGTTAACGGGTATGGCTTCTCACACCTTCCTAACAAATTCGCTATCAATACTAGGCACAGAAGTAGTGGTATCATCGGAATCAAACATGGATTCCAATGCTGACAAACCAAGGGGGATTTTATTTGTCTTTAATTAAATTATGTTCCCTATTTCCTCTTCCAACTCATGGTTGATATGTAAATCTTTGAAATCCTCCTTGTTTTGAAGGAATCTATAAATTTGTTCATCAGTATCAAAAACTTTCCAAGAATCTACATTATCAGGCAACGCAGGCCTATGTAAAATTTGGACTTGTATATCTTCAATAGACCTTACAAAATCCGAGGAGAAAAAAGAACCAGCCAAGGCCAAAGTATCAGCTACGTCATTTGTGGCCCTAGGAACAGCTTGAATTTTGAAAGATAAGAACTTCTCAATAAGTTCCTTAGCCCTCCGGTGGTATTGTTTGAGGCGTGGGTTGTGAACTTCATATTTACCTCTAATTTGATTCACAACCAATTCAGAATCCCCACTCACCAATAAATGGTGTATTCCTAAGCCTAAGGCCTTTTGGAGGCCTTGAACTAAGGATTCGTATTCAACCATATTATTAGTGTTAGGGAATTCTAATCGAAAAGAGAAAGGGATTGTGTTTCCTTTGGAATCACACAAAAGGACACCAGCCATGGATCCATTCTTGGATTTAGCACCATCAAAATCCATACTCCACACCATTTCTTCCAACTCAGAAGGAGGGACATGTACATTCTCCTCAGATAACACAACATAAGCACCCATACTTGTATCTTGAAAAGACACATGTTTTGTATTATAGGAAGCAGGTACAACCTGCTCTCGGTACTTTGGTTCCCTCTTAATAACTACTTCAACACCTTTATGAGGAAAGGTGAAGTGGGTCCCCTCCATGAAGTAATGACCCTTTTTTACTTTGGTGGACCACTCTCTCCATAAAAGCATTCCATATGCTTCAGGTATATCTACTACGATGACATTTATGTGCATGCTCACCTCTGGGGCTTGGTCGTAAGCAATGGATAAGTCTTTACTATAACCGATGGTTTCTACAGTCCTAGAATCCAAAGCTAACAGGTCTTTACATGGGCCTGTTCATTCAATACCCAGTCTTCTCATGGCTCTCAAAGGCATGACATTGTGCCTCACTCCTGTGTCAGCGACATAGTTATGGAGCACAAAATCAAAAATCAAAACTGAGATATAGAAAGGAGGAATTCCAGGGTCTAAATCAATAACATCGTATGCTTCCCTAGGTTGAGAAGTGGACTCTTTGGAAAGAGGAAGTCTTTGTTCTGTTCTTGGAGTAAGGCGTGCTTGTAGAACACGTGAAAGGTTTTCAAACTGAGCGGGCTTTCTAAGAGCATATAATAATGTCATGTGGGCAGGAACCTTCACTAGATCTTCAACGACGTTGTAAGGCATCGGTGTTGGGAAACAAGGCAATGGATTATTAGGCAAGTTGACCTTGTTTGGGGTTCAGAGAACCTTGTTCCTTGTAGGGGAAGGTAATATACCATTTGCGGGAAGTTTTCCCTTCTCATTGTCCTTGGGGTCGCTTTTGGATTCTTCCACCCCTTGTAGAGTGGCTTTAGGGGCCTGGCTCCTAGTCTCTACAACAAAGCTTTTGAAAGAAAGAATATCATCATCACCAAGGATAGAGTCTTCCATGTTAACTTGGTCATTTTGGGAAGTGGAAGCAAGTTTGTTTTTTATTGGAGGTAAAGGTGCTTTTCCGCTTTTAGACAATTCCACGTGATGTGTATATGCGTAACAATACTCAGGGTCATGGAAGTCTTGGAAAAAGTGACACCAATCCACTTCAACAGCATGTTGCCTAGGAGTAGGAGTAGGAGAGAAAGGAGGTCTTGGCCTTGGAACGGCAGAAAAATGCATGTCATTCACCTTTCAATTAAGAGAAAGTATTTGGTTGTTCATGTTCATTAACAACTTGAGTGTTTCCGAACTTTCCATTTCTTCAATCCTTGAAGTTTGGGTAGGTGGAGGTTCATACCGAGGACCCTCATTTCGGGGTACATCATTCCTAGGTCTCCCGTTAAAATGGGGCTGCGCTAAAGGTGAAGGAATCATACCAGATTCCTCCATGTTTCTTTCAATTTCCAGGGCGCTAGTATTGGCCACATCTAAAGTTTGCGTTGATTTATCTTTTAATATGTATTTTACATTTGGATTCATGGTGGTCATGTAATAATGGAACAAATTGTTCACAGATGGTTGGGAAGCAGTTGAGATCCTATTCAAGGTCGAGGTAAAGAGTTGATTAAAATTTTGTATTTGCTCACCCTCATGGATGGAGATGGTCGTGAAATCCCTGAGCAGGGAAGCCACATCATCCACCCCTTGGAAATGTTTCTTGAATTCTTGGATCATAGTGTCCCAATCTGGGATACTATCATTAGGAAGAAAGTGATACCATCTCGTTGCTTCACCTTCGAAGGTTCTCACAAAAAGTCTAATGATGACATCGGGAATTGTTATGTCCATAAGCTCTAAGGCATCATAGAAGTTTTGTATATGTTCTTCATCACTCAAAGTACCAGTGCCACTAAACTTGGGAAGTCTATTTGGGGCATCTGCAGGTATGTCATGAAGAGGTCTAGCCAACCTCAAAGGAGTGCCAGGTTTCCATGGCATTGCCATCGGGACAACTATGGGCTGAACAACAACAGTTGTTGAAATGATGGGAGAAACAACTTGAGGATTAATAACTATTGTTGGATTAACTAAAGTTTTCTTTAGTAAGGGGCTTTGAATAGGAGAAGAGGAAGAGGGTGAATCAGTTCGCACTGTAGAGGTAACAAGTTTCCCTGGTTTCCCAGGTGTATGTGTCTCACTACTTGTTTTCTTTCGCGAACTTTGACTTCTTGTAACCTTGGGGGACGCTGTTTCCCTAGTCTTAGGATACTTGCACCCTGCCAACTTGCAAGGGGCCAAGTAAGTACTTTGAGTACAAGGGGTGTATCACGGATGATCCTACTCTTTCTAACACGATGTAAAATAACCCAACTAAAAATGAAGCTTTGTTTTCTTGTTTTTCTCGAAGTGGAAGGTAAGGTATGACAGACTTATAACTTCTCACATGAGTTCTAACAAGTTATATCGAAGACCGACCAAGTAAAAGGAAAGGAAAACTCGATGGTATTTATAACTCCCAGGTGCAATGGAAATTGCAAGGAAACTAAACTATAATGTGTACCAAAGAAAAATTCCAAAGGGTCACTGAAAGATCTTTCCCAAAGTTTGTCAACAAGTAGGAAAAGGACCACAAAGAATTTGGGTCCAATGTTTAGTACAAGCTTGGGATACAAGCAAATTTAAAGAGGTTTGCAAGTTCCCCAGTGGATTTGCCAGAAAAGGGCGGGTATTATAAGAAAAATCTGTCCATAGGGAAGGATTCGACCTACCCGGCCATGAAGTCGGTTACAACCCCTTTGGTAGCTCGACACAAGGAAGAGACTACCCACACCTCAAGTGGTCCTTTGCCTAAGGCGGTAAAGAAGGGGAAGAAGAAAGGTGAAAGACTTACAAGAAGTCATTCTCAGGACCACCGACCTTGGGTGTTATCCTTCCTTAGCTTCTTGGATGCCAAAATGGTCTGGGAGGTGAAAATTATGAACAATGGGATGAAAACAAGCTCGTTGATTTTTTAGGACAACAAACTAAATAAAGTGGACAGCGAGCTATTCACTACCTTAAAGTGTTGGAAACTGCCCCAGAATGGGTCACCGTGGTAAATCGGTATCCTGGGTAATTAACCAATGAATGCTTTAAGTAAAAGGGTGTAAAACAAGGGTGAAAAGCAGGTTTAAAAGCTACAGCCAAGTACTTTTAAATGGCTGTAAATTGTGGACAGCAAGTTGTTCGAAGCTTTCAAGGCAGAGAAACAAGCCTAGAATGGCTTGATACCCCCCGGGGTGACCCAGGAAGTGATCCCGAAAAATTTTTAAATCAAAAAAAGGGTTGTAAAAGTGGATGAACAACTTTGTAACAAGCTGTTACAGCTATGATATAAGGGAAAGTATATGCAACTTCAGTTTTGGTTCATGAGTGAAAAGGTGGACTGAAAAAAGGTTGACTTTAAAAGTATTTTATCACATGCCTTGACCACGACATTGTTTTAAAGGTTATCTCGATCAGGCAAACAAATCCTGGAACTAAGCCAACCAGTATAACAAGAGTAGTCCTAGCAGTCCATGATGGTTAGGTTGAAGAGTGCCCCATGCAGTTCAGAGAAGTAGGGGTTAGCCACTTCTTGTCACTAGCACTTTTGGGCTCTTAAAGCCACTTGGATGGAAGAAGGATACTTGCGAAAAGGAAGAGGCTCAAGACCCCCCTAAAGAGGGTTTTTGCTGAGCTTACCCAAGCAGAGTAGTATTCCAACCGAGCTAATCTAATAAACTCCTTGACCGTGTGGTACTGAGGAAAGACCACTCGACTTGTACTAACTAGACAACTTCTGAGGGGCTCCTGATGAAGACTCCATAGCTTTGACTCTTAATATTCTATGAAATTGAAATTGCATAAAATGAAATACCAAACCATCCACGTGGCGAGGTCACGCCTTGCTTTCACAAGTGTGCCTCCTGGTTACTGAAATTGAAATCTATCTTGAAACTATATACATAAAACAAGTAAATAGATAAGTGACATATATCTCATGGCTAGATAATATGTGTATGTAAATATCTAAATAATATAAGTTTTTTGTTTTCTGTGTATGGGGCTGACCCCTTAATTGTTTTCAAGTCTTTTTTGCAATGTTTTGCATGTATTTAGTTTGCTGATTATGCATGGCCCATTTTTAGGGCAGCCACCTGTAGATTAGTGAGCGAAAAAAGATACAATGAAAATGTAGCAAGATTAGATGATTACAACATAACAATTACACCATTCGACCCAAAGGAATGGGTTGAGACTCTTTGTGAATGGCTAAGCCGCCATATGCATGAAAGCCTCAACTAACTCCTTGTATGGGGATTGGAAATTTAGTGTTTGAAATATAAAAGGTGTGACTGTTATCTACACCAGTATTAACCAGATTTTTAACATGAATTCACAAGTGAACTATTCAAACTACTTACACAAATCGAACATATAAACATTGATATGTATAGCAGAAATTTTTGGAGTGAGTGCAAATGATAATTAAAGTGTGTATGAAAGTGATTGTGTAAGATTTACCGATCGAAATGTTTGTTTTTCTTCGCTGCCCTACTGGCCCCTTTGCCTCAAACAGGTCTCTAAGTGGTCCCCAATCGCTTAAGAGAGGCAGAATGGGTGACCGGTTGTATCCTTACAGGAAAACAACAAAATTTCAGTATTTATGCATGGAAAAACTGAAATAAACATAACAAAAATTTACACATAAGAAATATATAACAGCCAACTAAGATGGTTGTCCCGTGGGGGAAATTGACCAAAATGATTCATTTTCATGTTTGGGACAGCAAGGTTAATGATAAGAAAACATAACAGAAACATACATGAATGAAAAGATAAAGAAAACAAGTATGGGCATCCATCTATGAGGTCTATTTAAGGGTTATCCTAAGGGGCCCTAGGACTCCCAGCCACTAGCTAAGGCTGAAAACAATTGAATACTTCAGAAAATCAGGACTAAAACACATTAAACAAATTAAACCAAGTTGTTAGAAAATGAAAGTGAGCAAGTTAAACCCAAGGAAGCAACAACAAACACCTAGCTAACCAATCCCATCTGGAGATAGCTAACATATCAAGCATTTACCCCTACCCCTCAACCCTTAACTGATCTAAAAATGAAGAAGACTTGTATTCTTGAAAATATTTGCAAGTTAAATTTTATGTGTTAAAAGCGAATGGATCAACTTTGAAAACACATATTTAATAGGATTTACTCATTCAATATGCATATTAACAGTAGCATAATCAATGAACAGAAAACACATAACACGGCAAATGATAAAGGAGTTCACCCCTCTCTTGGGCTACATCTCCTGGTCTAGCTTCCAATGGATCATTTATATTATTTGCTCAAAGTTCTCAAAAATGTTCTTTACAATGCTCAAACTACCAAATAGACTACTCCAATGGCTTCAGAACGTCCAAAAACCCCTAGATGGGCTTTTTCGGCACCTCGTTTGGCCAAAAATTGAAGAAGTTAGGCTTCCTGGAAGTCCCCCCTTCAAACTTGTTGTCTCTGCATCTACAAATTGCACCTCCGTACGTTCAACCTAGCACACACGCTTATTTAAGTGTAAAAACCCAGCACCAAATGCAACTACACAAATGGTGTGAATTGTAGGACAGTTATGGGTGCGCCAGCCCCCTAACTGCCAAGGTTGAAGTCATATGGTCATGTGACCACGTGGAATTTCAAATGGGGCTCCATCCCATAGGCGAATAACAAAGTAACAAGTGGCGGGTAGTTTTGGTTACACAACCGTTTGAACCATATATACAACCACGCGTGCTCCCATAGCATAGCCAAAGGTTATGTGCTATGGCACATATGACCGGGGCTTGGGCTATGTTTTGAACACATATCCATGCACATTTAAACCAATGGTTACATATATATATATAGCGCCGAAACCACGGGCTGGGGCTAAGCCCTGGCCCGGACCCCTGCGCTAACATAACACATTCAAACTCAAATACATTGTAACTCGTATATATAATAAGGTTCATATGGTGGCGCGCTAGCTGGCGGCCCTTCCCAAGTCTCTTCCCTTGCCCGGGAGGTCGCAGGGTCGAATCCTACCGGTTGCAAAGCTTTTAAACCAATCAACAAGTGAGACGTGGCGGCCACAGATTGGGCCACATGTCAACATACCAATAGCCACCAAAATGACATGTGTCAAATGATCATATGCCAACTGTCTACCACTCAACCCTGCCACATGTCATACAGACTGCCACGTCAGCAGTCGTACGGAATGTACGGACTGTACAGTCAGCATCCATTTTTTTTGCATGTTTGTCATTGTGAACAGAACGTGATATCTCTCGCTCCCAACATCTGTTTGAACCCAAACAAGTTTCGTTGGGTTTGCAACGATGAGGCCTACACTCTAGTTCGATTTGAAGCAATTCTGAGCACTCTGAAGTTTTGAGCAAAATTTGATCTCCTGATCACACCTCCCCATTGGGAAGCTTTTGGACCTCCAAAAGACTATTTTCAGTCTATGTGAAGATGAGGGTATAGTTCCCTCACTCTTCCAACCTCAATCCACTTGGCTTTGCTTGGATTTGTACCTTTAAGACCAACTCGAAGATACTCCACATTTCCTCGTTTTGAAGTTCGCATTCTCCTGTCAAGGATGGTGTCTTCATGCAGTTCTGTAAGATATTCTAGGGAAAAATCATCTATAGAAGGAATATGAACATGCTCTCCATGATCATCAATCAACGGAGGCTCATACAATTTTAAATTCTCAACATTAACAACTGCATACATTTGCGTATAAGGAGGCAAATCTAAACGAAAGGCATTGTTACCAATCTTGTCGATAATCTTGAAAGGACCATATCGAATTGGTTTCAATTTTTTATCTTCTCCTTTAAGCCTCTCCTTATTGATGTAAAGCCAAACTTCATCTCCAACTTGAAAACTGTGATCAACATGATGCTTGTCATGTCTCGTCTTGTACTTGGCTTGACTCTTTTCCAACTGCTCTTACACCATTTGATGTATTGACTGAATTTGTTCAATGAACTTTTATGCCCTATCAATGTCATATTGACAATCGATAGCAATATCCTTCCCAAAGATAAAATCTAAAGGAGATTTGGGCATATAGCCAAAACATGCTTCAAATGGCAACGTTTGAGTTGAAGAGTGCTTAGCTCGATTGTAATCATGTTGAATGTAGTGTAAATGCTCATCCCAAAGTTTAGGATGCTTTCTACAATAAGCATGAAGAAGATGCACCACTGCTCGATTTACCACCTCTGTCTGACCATCTATTTGCGAATGAAAAGCTGTGCTTTTTTTAAGTTTGGTGTCCATGAGTGCCCATAAACTCGACCAAAAAATTCCAACAAATCAAGAATCTCGATCAGAAATAATGGATTTAGGCAATCCAAAATGCACCCAAACATTTTGAAAAAACATTTGTGCCATTTTTTCAGTTGTAACCTGCTTTGTACAAGGCATCAAAATACACATTTTTCTAAATCGATCAACCACAACATAAAGATAATCATGATTTCGTCTAGACATAGGTAAACCACCTACAAAATCCATGGAAATACTTTCCCAAGGTTGAGAAGGAATCGGAAGTGGAGTATACAAACCCAACTTTCGATTGCTAGGTTTACTTGTGGCACATAACGAACAGACTCGAACATATCGTGAAACACTTTCATTCAGTTTAGGCCAGTAGCAGTATCTTTGCAAATTAGCCACTGTCTTGCCTACACCAAAATGACCAACAATAAGAGAAGAATGTGCTTCTCTTATAATGTTGATTCTTTCCCACTATGGAATACACAACTTGCCAAAATGATACAAAAGATTATTATGCACATGGTAATCCAATTCTTCAAACTTGCTAAAATGATACAAAAGATTATTATGCATGGTAATCCAATTCTTCAACATATTTAGAGTGGCACAAAGCCATATACTTCTTTGAAATCAAGATCCAAAGCATATTGCTCAACATAACTTTCATGCATGATAGGACGAAAAGCTATATCAATCAAGCACTAATAATAGGCCTTGAAAGCATATCGTTGTACTTTGTTACAAATTCTTCTATATGCTATGAGCAACTAAGCGCTGAACCATTAAAGAAACCATCCATCCAAGTGCCTAGATTGCCGTGAAATTTTGTTCATGATTGTAAGTATTGCAGTGGTTGATGTTCAGTGTGAACAATGGTTTCTTCCCAACAAATAACACGTTTCCATTTTTTACACTTTGTACCAATGCATACAATTCATTATCATAAGTACGATAGTTAATCATGACACCATTGTGGCCCTACACGAAACGTACTGGCTTACTATGTCAGAAAATCAGCCCCATTGTATAATTGCTTTTCTTGCATCTATTTAGATTTCAAAAGTTGTCTTAAATTTAGAAGTGCAAGAAATGCTTAAACTGATCTTTCAAAGTATCAAAAGCCTCTATTGCTTGCCTCCCCATTGAAAAAACTTCTGCTTCGTCACTTGTCACCGCATGTAATGGAGCCTAAATGGAAGAAAAGTTAGCAATAAACTTCCAACATTGGGTTGCTCCCAAAAAAATTTTTACTGGCCACATTGTTACTCTGTTCATTCCAAAATGACTTCAACTCCGAGGGATCACTTTTATGTTAAGGTCCTAACCCACAGATCAACGTATCTCGATGTAATAAAGGTCAATATTAATAACAACTTTCAATAAAATAGAATATATGGATAAGAAGACTCCATTAGAGCTTCTGCTTAGAAGGATCTTCCTCTAGATGCTTCTTTTAGTATAACTAGGAGTCGAAGGTATGAGAACTCTAGGCCTCGATAGCTGAGTCGTAACAGAGCTTTCCTCGGATTGAGGTCGCCTCCGGTGAGCCTCCCAACACTGCCAATCAACTCAAGCACCACTTTGTTCAAGTGCTATTTCATTGCTATTTCAGATAATTTCATTTCTGCATTGAAGATTATGCCGGATATTTTACCGTTATTCCGCTATTTCGCATTTCTTGGTTGTCTCGCGATATTTTATATATCCGTATCTGTAAGTGGTATCGAGCACCCTTCCTGGCGTAATTGTAGTATTTTTTTCTGTGGTAGAGACGATTCTAAGATCTTTGCCACGTAGATATGTCGCTACGCATAAACCCACGTTGAGGGATTCATACACGAGGAAATACAAGTGGTTCTTAAGAGCACGCTTGTTGGCCACCCTTGTAACCCCCTGCTGGTACCCCCTTCAAGTGGTAGCACATCATACAACACTATACAGATCGACCTAGGAATTCTGAAGTTCTCTCAGATAAACCTATCGGTCAGTCGGATCAAGAGTAGTGTCACCGAGAACAAGACTGGGGAAGATACTCTAGTACCTGTAGTCGGGTAGTACGGCTAAGGTAACGGTATAGCCTCCTTAGTTAGTACCCTAAAATATTGGTCATAATTACTGTTGGACCCCCGCATCGTATATCGAGAGCTATAACACTGTGGCAAACCCCTTGTTCAACAGAACCCTTGAATACCTAGTTCTGGGGAACATAAAAAAAAAACAACAAATCGGCGAGATCTATTAACCCGCGATCTCAGACTGGCTACAAGTAAATACTGGTTCAATTTGGGATTTCGCAAAGATCGCAAAGATTCTGCATTCAAAGCATAACCCCAAGCAGCAGATAGAAATTGTTTTACCATTATTTGAGACCTATTCCATTACACTCATCTCTTCACTTCATCACTTTCCCCCATATCATTTTTTCTTCAAGAAAAATTTTGACCCCGCCCCACACCCTTTCAATCACCCATTTTCACCATTATTTGAGACCTATCCCATTAGACTCATCTCTTCTTTATCACTTTCATCCATATCATTTTTCTGCAAAAAATTTTGACCCCACTCGCTCCTTTTTGGTTCCTTTGTCCTCATGGCCCATACCCGTGAATCAAGAGCTAGAGTCTCGCTTCAACAACCCGCAACATGGTTTACTTGAGACCCAACAAGAAGTAACAACTCATTGCTACTATTGCCTCCCATGATGCATCCATTGAGGCCTCTATAAATGCATCTGTGTAGTCCGTAATGGCGGAAGTTAAAAATGAAATTGAATCTGTCGTTGTAGTACTTTGCACCAAACTCAAAATCACTCTCAATGATGATGCACCTAAAAGATCATGGAGAAACTTCAGCCATTCCTTTCAACCACATCATTTTCAAGGGACATACCAAGGGTGGATGTCACTAAATTTGATGGCTCGTAATTCCACTAGTTGGGTCACCAAATGAACATTATTTTCTCACAACATCACCATGACTGGCCAAAATCCGTATGGTGTTCTCCATCTCGATCAAGAACGCCGCAATGGTGGCAATGGAGAAAAGCTTTCCCACATATTGCTTGGACCCAATTTGTTGCCGAACTGCGAACGCTTTGACACCGACACTAACCATTTGCTGTTTTATCAAAATGGAAGCAATCAGTCACAGTCGAAGATTTCATAGCTCCATTTGAGCGCTTGGGTTTTCAAACAGAGGGTACACCGTTTTTCTTATGCTTCATCGCTGGCCTCAATGATATGTTAGGCCCTATGTCCTCATGGCTCGACCGACCACTTGGGTGGAGGCTACCAAAGCGCAGCACAACAAATTGTTTCCTCTCAAAACCGTAGTTTCCTTTTTCCTCTAAAACCAACAAACCCCACTACTCCTCCGGCCCCTTTAAAAATCCAAACTCGACTACAATAAATGGTTGAAAGACAACTCAAAGGACTCTGCTATAACTGTGATGACAAATATTTCCTGTGCCACAAAATGCAAGGAACAAAATCTCTTTATGGCCATCTCTGGTGATAACCAAGAAGACGATGATGACACTTCCCCTGCTCCCGAATCACCCGCGACTTCTGAAATAAACCTCCTTCCAATTCTCCCGCTGTAAGAACCCATCATTTCCCTCAATGCTCTCAATCATGTTTTCCAGCTTCCAACCTCAAGCTAATTGGTTATAATAAGCACCTAAAAGTCATCATCTTGCTTGATAGTGGCAGCACTCACAACTTTATTCATCACCGCAACGCCCAAGAAACCCACAGCTATATACATGCTGTTAATAATTCCCAAACCATGATTGCCAATGGGGTTTATATGAAATGTGGAGGGCGGCCGAAAACAAAGGCTTCCAAATAGGGTGATCACAACCTTCTATAATATCATATGTTTCATATTGACATGGGAGGTTGTGATTTGTTGGTGCGCCGAATGGCTCAGAACTCTTGGGTCCCATTCTCATGGACTTTCAAAACTTAACCATGCAATTTGACCAAGGCGCCACAAACATAAATTTCAAGGCATCACTCATGGTTCTCCCGGAATCATCAGTTCTCATCGCATGGAGAAATTACTCGTGTCCATTCTCCGGGTGTCATATTCAACTCCATGCCATTGAAGCCACAGAGATCGCACCCGTGGCCCAAGACCTCCAATCCATCTTGTCTAAAAATCAAACAATCTTTCCACCCCCAAGGACTCCCCCTTCCGCTGCATTCATGATCATTCCATTCCCTTGTCCCCGGAAGCCTTCCCCCGAACATGCGCCCATATCGCCACCCCTTTGCCCGTGAAGAATGAAATTGAAAAATGGTCCAGAAACTCCCATCACGGAAACACCGTCTCTATTGAGTCCTTACTCTCCTGCCATGGTCTTAAAGAAATAAGTGTTCTGGCTTATGTCCCGACTGCGTCTCAATAACCACCATCAGCATCATCTCTATTCGGGCCATTGATGACCTCCTGTTTGAACTGAGTGGTGCCCAATTTTCACCAAACTTGATCTTCTTCTGCTATCACTAGATCCAGATGAAAGAGTCCGACATTCCTAAGATCGCCTTTCGCACTCATAAGGGCCAATTTCACGTAATTTTTGGTCATGCCCCCGGTTTGTGTAATGTCCCCTCCACCTTCAAAGCCTCATGAACCATGTCTTCGCCTTTCTTCGGCTATTTGTCCTAGTTTTCTTTGACGATATCCTCATATATAGCAAGACATGGAAAGACCATCCGGCTCATGTGGATCAAGTTCTCAAATTTCTACTCATCAAGACCTACCTTTTCCTTCAAACAAATTCTAAATGTGATTTTGGTTCCTTAGAAGTAGAATACTTGGTCATCTAGTGGGCAAGGATGGCGCCGTGGTGGACCCGAAAAGATTGAAGCCATGCAAGATTGGCCGCGACCCTAAGACTCTCAAAAGTTCGTAGGATTTTGGCCTCAATGTGATATTATCGCTAAAGTTTGTCAAGAACTATGAAAGATTGCAGCATTCTCGACCGCTCTCCTTAAGAAGAACCTTCACTTGGAACCCACTACTGATCAAGCTTTTCAAACTTTGAAGATGACCATGTGCACCACTGCGGTTCTGTTTCTCTTCCTGACTTCACAAAGATATTTGTGTTGGAATGCGACGCATAAAGGAATCGGGTGTCAGTTCTTATGCAAGAGGGTCAACTTCATTCTTTACGAAAGCAAACAACCGTCCTAAAAAGAACTGGCAAACCTATTTATGAAAAAAGAAATACAATATTTTGTGCATTGAATTATGGCCCTTATCTCTTGGGGCAACGACCTACCAAGACAGATCATCAAAGCCTCAAATACTGACAACTAATTTCCTCACAGGAGAAACAAAATGGGTCACTAAGCTCTTCATTATGATTATGAGATAATTTACAAGAAGGAAAGACAATGTAGTGGCGATGCACCGGCCCGTGAAATTGGCGAAGACGGTTGATCCCTTTTTCTCTTTCCTTCTTTGTACCTGATTGGCTACAAGCTGGGCACCAAGAATGGTTGCAAGACCCCAAAAGCTCGCGATCTAATTCAGCAATTGAAGAACAAGGCACAGGCTCCCCGGTACTCTTTGGTTTCATGATGAGCTTTCATACAAAGGTCGCTTGTATTTGGTGCAACAATTCAAGCTCAACTACCTGTGACTTCTCGAGTTTCATGCTACACCTACGTACAACTCGTGGTTCACTAAACATATGACAGAAGTTAAACGCTCCTTTTCCGATGGTATGAAACAGACATCCGGCCGTACTTGTGGTTGAATGAGGTATGCCAACGCGAACAAGGGAGTAGAAACAAATAAATCTCCGTGCACACCTAACCACTTCCACTTCATGATATTTGAAGGATATATCTATGGATTTTATTACGTGCTTACCCAAATCGTGTGGAATAAATCAGTGATAATGGTGGTGGTCGACCGCCTTTCCAAGTATGCCCATTTTTGTGCTCTCCCCACCCATTTCATCGTGACTCACGGTGGCCCAAATTTCATGGATCAGGTCTTCGCTTCATGGCATGCCAAAATCTATTGTTTCGATCGAGACCCAACTTTCACAAGCAATTTCGCTAAGTAAGAACTATTTAAGCTACAAGGCACAATTGCATCTCAAATTTCATCTTATCATCCCCATACTGATGGTCAAAATGAAGTCGCCAACAAGTGTTTGGAAACCTATTCGAGGAGGGTGCTTTGCATCAGAAAACAACACCAGTGGCCTTACCGGTTACCCTCGTCGGTCGGTGGTGCCAACACATACCATATAGCTACCGATGACCTCTTTGAAGTATGGACGTAGTTTCACCGTTTCTCCTACTTACCGCACCCTCGAAGGTCCAGCCACCAAACACTTACAACAGCAGATATCCTTTGGTAAATTCTTTAAAGAGAACTTATCATGCCCGCAATGTAATGAAGCAAAGCGATCAAGGTTGTTCAACGAAATTTGTAGAAGGAGATCAGTGTTTCAAGGGTCGCGAACTATAAGCAAACTTCCCTCAAGGCCGAAAAGTGTCAGAAGATAGCACCCAAATTTATGTCCCTACACAATTCCTATGCTGTGGGACAAGTTGCATAATTTCAAATACCAGTTACATCCGCTTTTCATGTCTCCGCTGGAAGAAGGTGATTGGAACCAGTGCCAACTTCAAACCAACCTTCCAGAAAGTTAAAGGGTATGAAGGATCCATTTGGCTACAACCGTAAGCAGTTTTGGACCGTGAGCGTCGTCTGCGTCAACTAACCATCAAGGAAGTGCTCAGACAAGGGAAAGATATGACTCCAACAGATGCCACTTGGGAACCAACTACCATTCTAGCTAGCTTCACACCTCAATCCTGAGGACAAGGTCGCTTTTATAAGGGACATGTTAAGGTCCTAACCCACATAGGTAGATCAATGTATTCGATGTAATAAAGGTCAATATTAATAAGACCTTTCAATAAAATAGAATATAGATGTAAGAAGACTTAATAGAAGCTTCCGCTTCTAGAAGGATCTTCCTCTAGATGCTTCTTTTTAGTATAAATAGGAGTTGAGGGTATGAGAACCCTAGTCGATATTATTGTACTGCAGTGTCGCCGATTGAGGTTGCCTCAAAGAGCAAGGCCCTGTGAACATTGCTAGTCCGAATCAAGTGCTATTTATGTTCAAGTGCCATTTTTGCTATTTACATATCATTTCTGTATTGTGAAGATTATGTCGGAATATTTCATCATATTCGTTATTTCTAGCATTTCTGGTTGTTCTGCGTTTTTTATTATATCTGGTATCTTTCATTTTAATTCATCCCCACCAACAATATGCCCTAGGTAAATAAGTGAAGTTTTTCCAAATTCACATTTGGACAACTTCAAAACTCTTTTTCAAAACATCCAAAAACTCAAGCTTTCACATGTCTAACATGCTCTTCAAAAGATTTTCTAAAGATCAAAATATCATCCAAGTAGACAATAACACAATCATTCAAAAAAGGCCTTAAGACATCATTCATAACTTTCATAAAAGTAGTGTGTGCATTGCAAAGTCCAAAAGGTATTACCATCCATTCAAAGTCTAACCTTTAAGTGGTTTTGAAATCATTTTCCATGTGTCTTCCTTGTCATTCTAATCAGATGATATCCACTTCTCAAATCTAATTTAGTAAAATATTTATCATCTTTAAATTGATCAAGCAAATCATCAATTCTAGGAAGAGGATAACCATTCTCAATTGTAATTTTGTTCAAAGCCCTCAAATCAACACACATACTAATGCACCATCTTTTCTTTGAACCAACACAATTGGAGATCCACGTGACGAAGAACTTGGTACAATAACCCCCTTTGTCAAGCAACTTTGAATTTGTTTTTTTTAATCTCATCATTTTTCCATAACCCACATTCTATACATACCCAATGTTTGGAAGAGGACAACTTTGTCAGAATTGAATTTCATGTTGGATTCCTTTTGATGCAATCCTGGTTCTTTAAACATTCATCATATTGATTAACTACTTCATATAGATCAGATTTCAACTTTGTATCACAACCTTGAAATGCTTCGCCAATATCTCTTCTTTGGGTTTAATCATTAAAGAACAAAATTTTACTAGCATTGACTAATTCTCTTCATTTGTCCCCATTTACAAGTAAATTCATCTTCTTTGTATGGGCTCTAACAATGCACTCAACTCCATCTTTAAACAAATGATACTTATTCTCATGATGATGAAAAAATAGCTTTCCTCTATCGTGTACAAATATGGGTTGGGCTTCCCAACACAATACCACGCATATCCAATGGAACAACACCAAGCTCTCAATTCTCATCAATGAAATTTCCAAAATGATAAAGTAAACCTAAGTTTACACCTTTCTTGTTACTTGGGTAACTTAGTACTATCACACATTCAACCAAGAGGGTATAATAGGATGTGGAATCATTGTTTCCCAACTCTTTAATTTCTTAACAAGCTTTCCAGAATAAGGCTTCGTTTCAGATGATCAACAGAGGGCTCATCTGCATGCTTTGAAACAACCCTTATGTGAAAGGTTCAATTCTCTCCTTTTCTGTTGAGTTACATTGAGATTATTGTTACTTGAAGAACTAGGTACTTGCAATAGAACCATTACCTTGATAACCCATAGCTCGGGATTCGTTTCATCACCTGAATCAAAAACCTAAATCATGTTGTATGATTTAGGTTATGATTCGGGTGCAGCAGTCTTTGACTTCCCTTTGTTGTTGTTGCTAAACTTTTTCGGTCTTCTTTAGGGATGAAGTTTCAACAAATGGTCTTCATCATGCACATCTTTTGAACAATGTTTGCATGTGAATTTTCTCCCTTCTTAAAAACAACATTCTTTTGCCATTTCCCTTGAACTCTTCTTTCCTTTGTCTCCATGGTTCAAAGGCTTCTTGTTACCCTCATGGGTTTCGCTCTTCCTCTTGCTTCCAAAATGAGTAGCCCTAACACAAACTTCATCTAGGGATTTGAAGGACAAACATGAGTATAGTATGTCTCAAATAACTATGTAAAGCTCCAATGTATTTGAGTAAAGTTTTGTGAGAAGACAAATTCCAATTCCAAAACCAAAAGCTCTTCTCCTAAATGATTGAGTAAAGCTTTGCACATTCTGTCCTTTAGCTTGTCTAAAATTTTGCCATTCCATAGTAGCCTTTTTCTTATATGCCAATGGATAAAATTGTCTTTTAATTGCAACAATAAAATCGTTCCAAGAGGTTAAAATTTTACCATGCTTCTTCATGTCCTCCTTAGTTTTGGATTCCCACCAAATGAGTGCTGCACTATCCAATCTTTAAAAATCAAGCTAAATTTTGGTTTCATCATCTTGAATTTTTTGTATCCTACAATATACCTCAATCTGACGTATCCAATTATCTAATTTCTCAGCATTAACTTATCTATTGTATATTGGCAATTCAAATTTAATATCAAGCTTTAATGAAGGAATTTGCGAATGAGTTTTGCCATGTCTTCTTGGAGAATTTGGAAGAGGTCTTGAATTGGTAGAAGAAGAAGAAGAAGAAGATGGAGGAGAGGGTGGTGGAGAAGTACCATTCCCTCCATTTCCATTTGGAGTTTTATCACCACTATCTCCCTTATGCTTTTAAGGGTTGGAGCCTTCACCTTGCCATCCTACATTCCTTTCCATCAAGATCTTCATAATCTCTCTCATTTCCATGACAACCTTTCTGAGATCTTCATCTTCTACAGGAACATGTTCATGACTCTCTTCATGAGAAATACTTGGTGAATGCCTCCTTGAAACTTGCGGTGATGGTATAGGCTTCCTCCTTGAAGGATGAGAACTTGGCTCCACAAGTTGACTTTCTCCTCTTGTGAGTTTCAACCTTGTGAGAATCAGAAAACAAAACACTTGCAAACAATCAAGTCTTCAAAAACCTATGCTCTGACACCAACTTGATCTAAAAATGAAGAAGACTTGTATTCTTGAAAATATTTGCAAGTTAAATTTTATGTGTTAAAAGAAAATGGATCAACTTTGAAAACACATCTTTAATAGGATTTACTCATTCAAGATTCATATTAACAACAGCATAATCAATGAACAGAAAACACATAACACAACAAATGATAAAGGATTTCACCCCTCTCTTGGGCTACATCTCCTGGTCCAGCTTCCAATGGATCATTTATATTATTTTCTCAAAGTGCTCAAAAATGTGTTTTACAATGCTCAAACTACCAAATAGACTGCTCCAATGGCTTCAGAATGTCCAAAAACCCCTAGCTGGGCTTTTTCGGCACCTCATTTGGCCAAAAATTGAAGAAGTTAGGCTTCCTGGAAGTCCCCCCTTCAAACTTGTTGTCTCTGCAACTACAAATTGCACCTTCATACGTTCAACCTAGCACACACGCTGATTTAAGCTTAAAAACATAGCACCGAACGCAACCGCACAAATGGTGTGAATTGTAGGAGGGTTATGGGCACGCCAGCCCCCTAACCGCCAAGGCTGAAGTTATATGGTCATGTGACCACACGCAATTTCAAATGGGGCTCCATCCCATAGGCGAATAACAAAGTAACAAGTGGTGGGTAGTTTTGGTTACACAATCGTTTGAACCATATATACAACTGCACATGCGCCCATAGCATAGTCAAAGGTTATGTGCTATGGCACATACGACCGGGGCTTGGGCTCTGTTTTGAACACATATCCGCGCACATTTAAACCAACAGTCACATATATATATAGCGTCGAAACCACGGGCCGGGGCTAAGCCCCGGCCCGAACCCCCATGCCAAAATAACACATTCAAACTCAAATACATTGTAACTCGTATATATAATAAGTTTCATATGGTGGCGTGCCGGTTGGCATCNTTCCCCTGCCCGGGAGGTCGCGGGGTTGAGTCTTGCTGGTTGAGTATCAGCGACTTCAAAAACATACCATTAGCCACCAAAATGACATGTGTCAAATTATCATATGCCAACTATCTGCCACTCAACCCTGCCACGTGTCGTAAGGACTACCACGTCAGCAGCCGTACGGACTGTACAGTCAGCATCCATTTTTTTTGCCTTTTTTTCATTGTGAATAGAACGCGATATCTCTCGCTCCCGACGTCTGTTTAAACCCAAACGAGTTGTGTTGGGTTCACAACAATGAGTCCTATGCTCTCGTTTGATTTGAAGTGATTCCGAGCACTTTGAATTTTTGAGCAAAATTTGATCTCCTAATCATTAACCAACAAATGACACATCCAACAACTAAAATTCAACAAGTACACACACACAAAGAGTCTTATAAATTTCAGCAGATCATTGTTACTATATTCATCCTCTCTTTTTTACAATGCCAACCCTCTTATTTATAAAGGAGAGGTGAAGGCTTAGGGTTAGGTCACAAAACACTTGTCACTTTTGGAAAAGTGACAAGTGGACCAACCCTAAAGTATTTTCGTCCTTTTTTACAAAAAGTAACCTTATCCAAAGGGAATCTTATCCAAAAAGGGGATCAAATCAGATTTGAGTTGACCCTTCAATTACATAATAATTACATGCCAAAGTAAATCATGCGAGAGTTTCTATTACAAAAAGTCATTTTTCATAAAATGACAAAGCTTGATATGCCACATCATCATTTGCCTTGGGATTTGTGCCATCCCAAATTCTCTTTGACTACTGCCATGTTTTGCAGCTGTAGGTGATGTGTTTTAGGACAATATCCAGACATCCATGGTTGTCGGATTCACCGGAATGAAGGCCCAAGGTGTGGGTGAATTGTTGAGTTGCTTTGGAGGGCAAGGGGACTTCAGGATTTGGTCATTATAAGTAAGGAAATGCCCACTTTTCAGGCACTTTTCAGACCTGATTATGCCCCCCCTTTGCTGCCTATAATTTTCCCCCTGAGCTGGCTAAAACATGGCTTTGATTTGGGCCTGTTTCGGTAAGAAGACCCCTTGGAATTGAACTTTCAGAGGCTCTTCCTCTATACCAAACAACCATAAATATATATTTTACTATACCCATGCTCTATCTCTATCTGCTACCTTTCTTCTACCTTTCGTTTGGCACAAATACGACTCCGGATGAGTGAGATATGGCCCCGGGAAGGTATGCGAATGGAGCTGGCCAATAGACTAATCAAGGAAAGGATTTGAAATTGGGGTGAAATTATGGGTTGGACACCAGAATTAACAGGCTGCTACATGCCTGTATACCTGTAGCTGAAATGGGTTTCCCTCACTAGGCCCAATTTGACCTCAGAGGCCCCCAATTAGGCCTCTCTTTGGTGCATGCTTGTAGGGCCAAACTGAGTACCTGTCGCTCTGGGACATGTCACTAAAAATCTGGGCTGAATTTGCTAAGGTGAATGGCATGGGCATATTCTAGACTTCACCCCAGTCATTTCGACTATTTACGGGCAAAAATATGCCTCTGTATGGCGAAGTTATATATTTAAAAAGGCCAATGACCCTTGGGGGGGGATTTAAAATTTTAACCTATAGTTTGGAACCCAAATAAAATTTTATTTATATTTTAATTAAACATCATAAAATATTTAAAAATTAATTTAATTACAAATATAAAACATATCTATAACTAAACTAAAATTCAAATTAAATATAATATAAAATTAAAGTTAAAAATAAAACTAAACTTAAAATTTAAACAAACATTAAAATGAAACCCCCTCCACCGTCAGCCCCTGATCGGCCATGTGACCAAACCAAGAGACAAAGGAGGATCCCACAGGCATGGAGGAGGTGGTTGGTGGTTGGGTTTCATGCGCACATAGATGGGGGAGGAGTTGGGAAGTGTGGGGAGGCCGTGTGAGGGAGAGAGGTAGAGGGTGGAGGAGCTGCGTGGAGGTGGAGGTATGGCAGTGTGGAAGGGGGACACATGGAAGAGAAGGAGGAGGTGGTTGTGGGGTGCAGCACGTAGGAGGAAAGGGAAATGGAGGTGGATCTCGGGCTGCATGCAGAGGGGAGGCGGTTGGTGGCTGTAGTTGTTGGAGGCCGCGGGATGTGGGAAGAGGAGGGTCGAACAGTGGAGTGGAGTGGTGGCTGGAGAAGGGAATGTGAGGGAGAGAGGTATGTGCGGTGGTGGTGGTGAAGCATAGTATGGAAGGGATGTGGGGGAGGAGGCCGCGGAGGAGAGGCAACGCACGAAGGTGGAAGAAAGGAGGAGGTGGTTGTGGGAGAGGGCCAAGAGGAAGGAGGATGGAGGTGAGGGCTGCGTGTGAAGGGAGAAGACTGGTGCGTGTGGGGGAGTGGTGGTGGTGGAACCCAAGTGGTGGATGGGTGGCCAGCCACTATTTAAAAATTAAAATTGAAAACATTAGGCAAAGTGGGTTTTTTACCAGCAGGATGGACGGGAGGTTTTGGGTTCTAATCCCCTGCCTTCCACTTGGATTTTTGGGCAATTTTTTGAGGTTTCTAGGCAAATGAAAATGGTAGGGCTGGGATTCAAAGCCCAAGGCTTCCTAGTTGACATGCCCAAGCCTGCAACCTCCAATACATAGCTTTGTAATTAAAAATTTAAAGGAGCCATTGAGGCTTGGGCCTGGTGCCCAAGAGGGGCTCGAATCCCCTCTCCTTTGCATCTTTCAACACACATACACCCTTAATGAACTCAACCATTAACAATCAGACTGAACCAGCAAGCAACCTCATCATTAAAATAGGAGAACAAACACCAATTTCTTCTTGCAGAACCTCAAAACAACCAGCAACATATCTTATTGGTTTTTTGGAAATGAGCATAATGGGTTACCTGGTCAATGGCTTGGAGATGGAAGCATGGAAACTGGCTGCCCACTACTGAGTTGCTCCTGCTGTCAAAAACCTCCCTCTGCTGCCATGAACTATTGTTGCAGAGCTCTCCCCCCTCTGGCCAAACTGTCCAAATGGCTTGGGAGAGGGGAGAAGGGGGTTTTGTTTTTTTTTCAATTTAAAAAAAAAAAAAAATTTCCCCCATTTTGCATGAGGCTACGTGCCCACCCTCCAAATTTCCAATTTTTCTGAAAACATTTAATAAAATATTTTATTAATTTTTTAATATTTTTGGAAATATGTGCAATTCAAAGTTTGACTTTGACTTTGACTTTGACCCTGCTGCAGCTGACTCAGCCCAAAAATGTTGACTGGAGAGACGGAGTCGGAATCAGACGCAATTCACATCGTTGGAAAGGTCTTGATGATTAAATCAATAATATGTCATCGCCAACTTGAGATAATGCCACCTTAGCCCTCAAATGCGGCCCAGAACAGTGGCCACTTAAAACCCCTGACTTGCTGGTGGGCCCACATGACACCTAATCTTGCGAAAGGTGCCAAATCGTTATACGATATCCAATCGAGGAAAATGAGGTACCTTCGGAAAGGTATCGATGAGTACTTAGATGAGGTCACAATATAACTTTGTGCTAGGGTCATTTAGGACTATCTTAGCTGTTATGAAACCCTGTCATGTGAGCTGGTGGACCCCTTTTTTCCTAAAATTATTGGCCAACTTGTGACAGCTCTAACTAGGCCATCTAAAGTCAGAATGAGGAAAATGAGATGTCATTGGAAAGGTGTCTAAGTGTATTACAGCGTGGAATATCTGAATATCTTATTTATAACTCTTTACCCACCAATTTTAGATCATGAAACACTGCAACCAATTTGGTGTCCAGAAGTGGTCATAAACTTGTGAAAGCTCATTCTTACCAACCGGGGGTAAAACCCAAGCACGAGATATACTGTTGGAAAGGTATCACACTTCCCTACACCATGTATGGGTTTTATTTTCCATTTGATACCATAATTTGAATAGAATCAAACCAGGAAGTCACAACTATTGGTTTTGGCCGTTCGGGTGACGTTGACTTCACATGCCTCATATGGGGTCATACTGACTCAGAATCAAGTTCATGATATCTCATTGAAAATCTTGTATTGATCCCTACCAATTGGATGTGTTGTGTTCCTTGAATCGAACAACCTTGACATGATGAAGAAATGTCATGGGAAGGCCCACAAATCCCTGAAAGCAACCAACTGATACTCTTTCAAGGGAAAAGGCCATAGTAACTATGACCCCCGCCATTATCTTTGACTGGAACCATAGCATCAAGGGGAATTTATGGATAAGTAACTGTGTAAAACACCATGTTGAGCCCAGAGCATATTTTTCGGTCAAAAGTGATCACCAAGATCCTCGTCATTCTTTCCTTCAAATTTTTGAATATCTGAAGGAAGCTTGGTGGGAATGCGAGGCCATGTAGGATCATGACGCATAAGGTTGTTCATCATCTTAGACAAGTTTGGAAGATTGAGCATGGCCAGAAAAAGGAGATGTGGTTACACCATCTGGCCCCAAGCTCTTTGTAAATATTGTGGTTGGGGAATTGCAGCCCATCCAAGGTTCTGGTAAGCACCATGGCCCTGTCTGGGATTGTAAAACCCTTCTCCATGTTGAATCACAAGGGGTTGGTTGGGCATCATTCTAGTAGAAATGTTCTGATGAGGGTTATAAAAATTGTCCCCAGCCGGAGTGGACCTGGGTTGGGGGTTTTCCAAGGTGTGAAAATGACCTCCTATGGGTGTGAATCTGGAGGATAAAGGTGGATTCACCATGCCAAACATTTTGGTCAAAATCAACACTGAGGAGGTGGGGGTAAGGGAAGAAAATTGAGAAAAATATTGTCCGTCAGGTTGGTTAGTCCACCCAGAAGAAATAAGATTAGACCCAGGATTAAAATTAGAAAATCCTCCCATGGAAGGAGTCATTTGAGGGACATGAGTACCACCAGACAAAAATGGAGTTTAAGGAGGAGTTGTACCCCCAAGTCCAATGCTAGAATTAGGGCCAATAGCTGGGATGGAGTTTGAAAACTGCGATGTAAAATTCAACATACCATAGGAAAAGGGACTAGAGTCCATAGGGATAGAATGAACATTATAGCTCGGTGAGTGAACAATATACCCAAATGGTTTGGTGGCAATAGGTTGAGTATTCACTATAGGATGGGAAACAGTGATAATAGGTGCCTCTGGCACTACAACCATTGTGGTTGTAGGAGTCAAATGGGTACCAATAACTATAGTAGGTCTAGGAGTCAAAGGGATCCTAGTATCTTGATGACTCGGTTCAGTACTCATCCTTATGGAATCACAAGTCTAATAAGTGGAGGTGTGTGTACCATGTTTAATAACTCTATGCCTTTTAGAAGAAAAAGACACAAAATGCGGTGGTAATTGTAACAAGTGGCGAGACCTGCAGGGAAGCTGGTCTGGTTCCACAATGACTTAAGATCCAAGATATAAAAAAAAATCCTAAGGCCAAGTAGTGATCAAAGAGCACACCAAAAATAATCAAATGACCAATATGCACACAAACAAGATAAAGTGGCTGAAAGGGACCTCCCTCACTAAAGTAGGTATGCCTCTCCCAAGAGGGGCCTAAGACTCCGCTGCTAAATATTGGAGGAAATGTAATTAGTTATAAGGGCCCTCATGGGCTTAACAACCAGTCATTTAGATCCCCCCAGAGAGGTAATCCTCCATAAAGGTTGTGTGTTGTCCGACCCTTATCTGACCCAGAGTACCTGCAGAATAACCCCTGCAAGTAACCTATGTGGTACCTAAGTCAAGCAACTAAGCAACCATGGTATAAACGATGCACATCAAAATAGTCGTAAGTCAGGTCCACTGTATGGGCAAGGTAGAAAATCCTGAAACCTTGAAAGCACCACCTCTCATGGAGGTAATGACACTAGAAATATTCCCATATATGAATAGATCCCCAGAAATATATCTGATGCTAAGAAGGCATCGGGGGGATATCCGTTCAACCAACCTCACGTGACCTTGTGCTTAACTCTGGTGTAAGGGGAGCCTCCTGATATTACTGATTAGACAATGGATTTCTCCACTCCCTTAGTCAGACACATATGTTGATTTAATAGCCGTGGAGAAGTTTACTCACAAAATCCTATTCCAACGCACTAAGTCTTAAGCTAGTTAGTGCACCCTAGAAAATAAAATCGTTACTAATCAATTTTAAATTATAGAATTAATTTTAATGGCCTTTCTTACTCAAAGGGTGTGGTCGTGAAACTAGTGATGTTATGACTCAACAAGTAAAATAAATGAATATAAATACGATGCAAAGTCCTAACTTCAATTTCTGATAAATGATATGCTTTTCAACAATACAATTTTCAATTCAATTATGCAATTCTAAATAAAATGCAATATTTATTTACATGCACTAATATAAATGACAAAGACTCAAGAGATAAAAATGACAATCAATTTAAAATGCCTAATATTTATGTATTTTCAATATAAGAAAAATGAAAATGCAAGGATTGAACATCAGCTTGATATAAAGAATCTATTGTGTATAGACATAGACTATCCAAGTAGGATATCAAGGAGAAAAACACCCAACCCAAAGTGCAAGGACAATCAAAATGAAAATATGATGAGAAAGGCACCGCCCAAAAATTCAACCAAAGATAGGTTTCCTGTCATTCCAAAGACACTTAAGAGTCACCATAGAGACCCAGGAAGACTCAACAATCATCAAAACCTACCCAGAAACCACCAAAACCAGCAATCAATCAACAAAGGTTGATGTAAGTGACTATTCAAGGAAAATGTGTGTATGTACACAACTTGTAGAAGTACAAAACACGTATGTATGCGTCTGTCAAGGAAAAATCCACGTATATGTGTCAAAACACAGCTAGGCTAAGGAGAAAGCTAAGAAACTCAGACTCGGAGTGAACAGCGGCTATCAAGAAATCATACAACAAGAAACTCAATAAGAATGAGAGCAATATAAGGAGAAAAACACTCCAAACGTCGAAAAATAAGATTGTATCCCCATTATGGTCGCCAATTTTGTTATGAGGGAAATATCTCTATGGCTAGGGGTAAACCACAACATACAGAAATGACTGCAAAAATCAAGTTTAATATGAAGTATGCTATATAAACAAATACACTAACAAGACAAGATAAGAGGCCTACCTCGTCTAGACGTTCGATGAATTCCATCGTTAAGTACTTGACCCAAATCAATATACCTACAACTAGTCCTCAACAACCAAGCAACGCAAGCATATGGTGATAATATATAAGGTTAGCACATTTGATAGCATAATCCATCAACATTCATAACAAATGCGCTCATGGAATAACAATTCAAATAATTGTGAGATATTAATTGGACGAGAAAAGAGTATTTCTATTAAGATATAAGCTACATAAGTGAATGAGTTACAAACTTTCGTGTCGGCACCATTCAGAACCGAGAAACTAAGTTCCTTCCAGCTAGGCCTCCACCACTTCAATCCTCCACCAAAGGAAATCTTAGATAAGAGAGACAATGAAGTTCTCAATCAATAAGGGAATAGCTTCGGGGCTGAACAATGTGTTCAGACTTAAAGGACAAAGGGATGCATACTCAATGTGAAGTGAATAATTTATCCAGAGCAACTTTTCTCTCAAAGTTGAATTCTTTCTCCTCTTTTCTGTAGCTCATATTTGACCCATTTATATCCTTCAAGTGGAACTGAAGGACCAATTCAGAATGTTTCCATTATTTGGAAGTTCAAGGATCATTGATCTCGTGATGTGACATGGAAACCCAACACCATTTTTTAATTTTGGGCACAATTCCTAATGTACGCAAGTTGTAGTGGTGCAACCTATGTATACACATGTTGTAATATAGGCAAGGTGCGTATATGTGAAAAAATAACATTTTTAGCTCCGGGATTTGCAAAAAGGGACTTCAAGACTGCATAGGGAAATGGAAAAAGGCCCTCTGTGCAAGATTTCTTGGGGTGAGGCAAATATTTCTATAACATCTACAATGAAACATACATATGTATGTGGGATACATAGCATGCAACACGTGTGTGTACATGAGATATTAGTTCAACAGGGCACATACACTCTCCAAAAAATGGTTTTTTAAGAGGAAGCCTCGGCATTATTTTGGGAAAGTATGGAAAAGGAAGGGCCAATGTCTTGTATGCAAAGATAAGGAATTTCGGACTATAACATATTCCCCCTAATGTGTGAGGTCAGGAGATAAAATGATGGATGAAATACATTACAATATCTTTACTAGTGGGAATTCATAGAGTTGAGTAAGCCCGAGATGAGTGTTTGTGAGCATGTCATATGCAAAAAAATGATAATATCTCTGATGTGGGCATACCCATGCTCGTGATGAACTAACCATGGATTCCAATCAAGTACACTGCAGATCCATGTCATATAAATGTCTATATAAAGTGTAGTCGTGAGAAATAGACGGCAGATATAATGTTAAGGTTTAAGATATTATTAGGTTTCTTTTCAATTTACTATATAACCATAGCATAGCTAGGATCACTGAGAAATACACAGTCAGAAGAGACACATCATTTATCCTGGGAAACCCTCACGGGGGATAAAACCCAGAAAAAACTTCCTTAATATAGATAGTCAATACAATGCCAAGAGAATAAACCAAACAATACAGAAAGTCCTCTCCCAAGTAGTGCGCCTCTCTCTCTCTTCTTCTCCAACTGCAACCCCAAAATTGTGCTCTGATGACCAAGTGAGTGTGTGAACACATGAGGCACTGGCCTCCTTTATTTATACAATTTGGCAAGTGTTGAAAGAACACATCTTTTCACTAGCAGGGTTGAATTCTCTTTCTGGGTGGTTATAACCACTTTAATATATTCTAGGGGGTGACTTCTTATTATGCATATTACAATTAGGGTTTGACCAATCCACAAAATGGGATTTGGTCATTTACAATACCCGACATGATCAATCCACAAAATGGGATTGATCTAATGAATAATACATCAATAATAAATAGAATACCCTTTGCAGCTACAATGTTTCAACACTCCCCCTTAACAAGAAAGGTATTCTACAACAACATCATGCGAGAGAGAGGACAACATCATCAAGAACATCTTGGAACATTGACTGGCATATCTATAAATCATCAGAAGTTTTTCTCATCATAAATATCATGATTCACAGAAAGGAGATGAAAGGGCATTGTCATCTGCATCAACATGGATTAGTATAATACTAATACATCATCATCAATAATAGAAACAACACATCACAAAGGTTGGAGCATCATCAACATCAACACGAGGCTGAGAGTCTTCGACACAAGGCTAACATCACAACACGAGGCTGGCACATCATCATAGCACAAGGCTAGAACATCATCACAATGCGATCCTAGCACCTCATCACAACACAAGACTGGCACATCATCACAGCACGAGGCTGGCACAACATCATAGCACAAGGCTGGAACATCATCACAACACGAGCCTGGCACATCATCACAACACGAGACTGGCACATCATCACAGCACGAGGTTGGCACATCATCATAGCACAAGGCTGGCACATCATCACAGAATGAGGCTGGTATATTATCAACATGAAGATGGCATCAAAACACTAGGCTGGCACATCATCACAACAATTTACAAGCTAGCACATCAACACAACAATTAAGTTGGCACATCAACACAACAATTAAGTTGGCACATCATCACAACAATTAAGTTGGCACATCATCACACCAATTAAGTTGGTACATCAACACAACAATTAAGCTGGCACATCATCACAGCAATTAAGTTTTCACATCATCACAACAATTAAGCTGGAACATCAATACAACAATTAATCTAGCACATCAACACAACAATTAAGTTGGCACATCATCATCATCATCTTCAGAAAGAAGCCGAAGTGGCATCATCATCATCATCTTTAGCAAGAAGATGAAGTAGAATCATCATTGTCATCTTTAGCAAGAAGTTGAAGTGGCATCATCATCATCATCTTCAGTAAGAAGCTAAAGTGGCATCACAACACTACTCCTCCTTTAGAGGGAGGTCCTTTCTTACTACACCAATCTTATCTCAAAAGTGCTCAAACTTTACATGAGATAGAGGCTTGGTCAAAACATCAGCAACCTATTCATCCATGATAACATACTGGAGATTTATAGCTCCTCTCTTCATCATATCATGAATGAGGTGATACCAGATATCTATGTGCTTCGACTCATCATGGAACACATGGTTCTCCATCATTTTTATACAACTTGGTTATCACATAGAATCATGGTGGCTTCCATCTCCAAATCAAATAGATCTGTCAACAACATCTAAAGCCATATGGCCTCACAACTGATAGAACATGCAACAATGTATCCTGCTTCTGTCATGCTGGGAGAAATGTTGGATTGCTTCCTACTCTTCCATGACATCATGGCTAACCCCAGACTGAAACAACATCCTGAAGTGCTCTTTCTATCAGAAACACTTCCATCTCAATCTGAATCAGTATATTCATACAATCTAAAGTCATGATCTCCATTATAACTGAGACCAAAATCCAACATACCCTTAGGGTATCTCATCACATGTTTTTCATTATCAAGGTGACCATGTCTGCGTTCTACCAGATAATAACTCAAGGAAAAACATACATCTAGCTTGGTATTAGTTAGTTACATCATCGAACCAATAATCTATCTGTACAAAGTAACATCAACCAATTCTGACGAGGTATATACCAGGAGATTCAACTTTGTTTCCATGGGTGTGTTCATGGATATACAATTCAACATATCAAACCTCTTTATTTTAACTGCATACTTCCCTTGGTTAAGGAAGATCTTCTCTGCGCTCTGCCAAACTTCAAGACCTAAGAGATAATGCATTTAGGTCTTCCATCAAACTCTGTAGCGAGCTTCTTCTACAATCTGTGATGAGATTTTCTTCATCTTGTCAAGAATACATCATCTACATATAGTAGTAACATCACTGGCTCATCATTCATAACCTTGAGATAAAGGTTAGAATCAACTTTACTCTTGGTAAAGCCCGAGCTCGTCAGGACACNCTTCTTCTACAATCTGTGATGAGATTTTCTTCATCTTGTCAAGAATACATCATCTACATATAGTAGTAACATCACTGGCTCATCATTCATAACCTTGAGATAAAGGTTAGAATCAACTTTACTCTTGGTAAAGCCCAAGCTCATCGGGAAACTGTCAATTCTTCCATACCAAGCTCTAAGAGCTTGCTTCAACACATACGGAGTTTCCTTCAACTGGAAGACATGAGTCTTTCTATATTCAATCTTCAAATCAAATTTTATCATTACATTTTACCAATCTGGTACACTTGCTCAGCTTCAACTCAATCTGCACAATCATGTGCTAGCTCTATGTGCTCTTTGCAAAGCATTATCTGTCTCACTATTTGAGAGTATGTCCTCTCCTCTTTCTTCAACTATTCCTTCTAGAACTGGGTCTTTACACCTGTACCTTCTCTAAAGATGAGAATGGTTGCTCCGTTCTCACTGTGACTGCTGAAATATGGGAGTAACTCATCTACTCCAACATGGAAACAACTTCATCTGAAACTGAGAGTGGCTCAATAACTAATATTGAAGGTATCTCTTCTTCTTTCATGGAGATAAATATATCTTTCATTGTAGTCATGTCTCCATGACCCAACTAATGTGTTGCACCAACTGCCACTCAATTTTAAATATGGGATTTGTCCCCCTACATCTCATACTATATATGAATCATGGTTGTTCTGGTTGTCTTCATAAATACTAGAACTATTTCTTCAATAAGTGTCTTGTCATAGTCTTCTCCCTCTTGCTGGGAGAATCCTTTGGACACACATCAAGATTTTTAAATCTACAACATGCTTGATCTGTATAGATCAATCATGGAAGTCAATACTGACTTCTCTTCTAGTCTCACAGAAGAGTACATATGCTAGTCTTTCTGACTAGATTCCTTCTCTATTATCGAAACAAGGGAATCTTCCAGGAGATTTCATATCTCCTAGTAGTTTCTGAGGCTGCGATCTAGTCTCTTCATGGCATCTGTCTCCCAATCTTGGGAGATGTCTCTTCATCTGATCCTTTCTGAGATCAGCCTTACTCTCGATTTCTTCTGAGTCTACAAGGACTTCATCATCTCTTACAGGGTATACTTGGTGTTGAATACCAAGTCTAAATATGAAAAGTTGAGTCAGACTTCAAGTGAATTCTGTGTCCTGTCAAAGTGGCTTCATTATCCTTTGAACAAGGCTATTGTGAGTTCTTGTTCTAATGTTTAGTCATCTTTGTAGCCTTCTTCTCCTTACAATCAATATTCATATGAGATACTCTGAATCTTCAAAAGATATCTTCTTCTTCGTATTCTTTGGTACGTGACTATATATGGTCATGTACATAGTCTGCTTCATGTCTCATCTAATATGTTGACTTATGCAACCTTCACTATATCTTCCTCAAGGTTATCACTTCTGACCTGAAACAAGGTCAACAAAACAACAAGCAAGAATAATACTCTTTTGATAATAGTATATAAAAAAGTAACACGAATAATCATCACCATAGCTCCTTTAGAGCTATCACTTTTGACCTGTCTGAAGCAAAGATCGAAAGTAAGAAATACAATATGAAATGAGGTCAACTCTCTTCTAGTGTTGTGATCAAACATTCACCCATGGTAACCTTGAATCAAAACAAGAAGTTTCTCTTAGAGGATATGTTAGTGGTATCTTTTACATTAAGCATATAATATCTCAATATGCTCACATGATACCAAGCATAATACTTTTCAAAGGCTACTACCTCAACTATAGTGCCTACTTGTTATGGGGTAGTTATCAACTTTGTCATGTGCAACTTTGAATCTTATTAACTTAATTAATCAAACCTAGAACCTAGAGTCTTGTCCTCAAGAATGAGTGTGTTTCTTTTCTTCCAAGTCTCCTTCACTCAAGATGACAAGTGCTTTCTTCAACCTGTCCTTTGTACTAAGACAATATGTTATCTTGATAGATGGTTTGGTTAGAGAATAAAACTCTATGATCTCAACTTTAATCCATATAATACCTTGAATTTAATTTTGACCAAAGGTTAGTATGATGGCCATAGCTTAAACATGCAACCTAGATCAAAATAATATCATAACAAATAGATGCATGTCAGAATAATCAAACCTGGGTCGCATTATTCCTCTGAATGTGTTGGATATTGATATCCTTTTGGATCTATGGCAAGAGATCCCTTCTTATGCAAATACCCTTTAAGGGTTAACAATTTAAACATATGTGAGTACATACCTCTGATAGCATTTGCAAGTAATGGCACCATCTGGTAGCAGCGGTAATGATCACCAACTCTTAAAAAAAATTCAAGGGTGACTGCAACTGGTACTACGACTAATACTTCAACGAATACTACAACTGCACTTGATACTACAACTGATCCTGAGACTGCAACTTCGGGTTTTATGAGGAAACCCTAATTTTTCAAACTTCAAATTTTGAAATTCTGATCCAGGGGCTAGATGCGCTAAGCTTAGGTGAGTAGGCTGGTACAATCAGATTTTTGAAAATCCAAATTTTACCCCATCAAGATTGACCAATGGATTTCTAGACCAGTGCTTCTGGTACTTCTGGTTTTCTGGTACTTCTGGTACTCTGGTTTTCTGGTACTTTTGGTACTTTGTGAAAACTAGGGTTTCACTTTTCGGGAGATCTACCCACTGAAAAGGTGCATTGAAGGTGCCAAAGAGTTTCTTGGGTTAGGGTGCACTTTTCTAGATGGTTTTGAGGATGAAAATATTCTTCAATAAAAAACCCTAATTTTCTTGTACGCCAACAACGACGTTTTTCTTTTTCTTTTGAAAGATGTTCTCTTCAACTTAGCTCTAATATCATGTTAAGGTTTAAGCTATTATTAGGTTTCTTTTCAATTTACTAGATAACCATAGCATAGATAGGATCACTGAGAAATACACAATCACAAGAGACACATCATTTATCCTCAGAAACCCTCATGGGGGAGAAAAACCAACAAAAACTTCCTTAATATAGATAGCCAATACAATGCCAAGATAATAAACCAAACAATACGAAAATTCCTCTACCAAGTAGTGTGCCTCTCTCTCTCTTCTTCTCCAACTGCAGCTCCAAACTTGCACTCTAATGATCAAGTGAGTGTGTGAACAAATGAGGCACTGGCCTTCTTTATTTATATAATCTGGCAAGTGTTGAAAGGACATGTCTTTTCACTGGCAGGGCTGACTTCTCTTTCTGGGTGGTTATAACCACTTTAATATATTCTGGGGGTTGACTTCTTATTATGAATATTAAAATTAGGGTTTGACCAATCCGCAAAAGGGGATTTGGTCATTTACAATACCTGATATGATCAATCCACAAAAGGGATTTGATCTAATGAATAATACATCAATAATAAATAGAATACTCTTTGCAGTTACAATATTTCAACATATATATCTAAAAATCATTTGAATATAGACAAGTACAATATAATATGCATCTTCAAGAAGCATTGATGCCTATGGCTGGAGATGAAGACTTCATAGCTCGAGCAACAACTTCAAGATCTTCAAAACTCATGTAGGAGTACAATAGGAGTGTAAGACTCATTACCCTGAGATCTTCGACATGTCATCGAGGAAAAACTATAGGATCTCGATCATCGAGTACATAACTTCATTGATTTTGAATCTGAACGTGATTGGACTCTTAGGATGGCTGACTCATGAAAGTCAAGAGATAAACTACAGAATGGTCGACTCATGTTGGATAAAAATTCCCTAGGAAAAAAGCATGACAAAATGGTGAGACTCAGGCACAAAACTTCATTGATTTTGAATATAAACATGACTGGACTCCCAGGATGGCCGACTCATGATAGTCAAGAGATAAACTGTAGAATGGATGAATCAAGTTGGATAAAACTTCCCTTGGAAAAAATCATGACAAAATGATGAGACTCATGAAGCATTGTATTGACATAAGTCTGTGATACAGGAGGCACCATAAACTCTCCATATGTTTGGAAGAGTAACCGAATGGAGGAGGACACAACTGTATGTAACAAGAAAAATTTCCTAAGGTCATACTAGATCCCAATGCTTGGCGAACAAACATAAGGATGTTCTTTGTCCAAGGGAGACTATCTTTCTTTTGATAAAAGAGAATGTATTTCTCGTCCCCTCTTTTTGGAATATTTGATTTTTTTGTATTTTTCAAATTTTTAACGAGCTTGTAAAAGAATAAAAGAATGCTACGTTACAAAGGAGGAATGAGTGTCATGGGCAAGCAAACTGGTTCCAAGTGCATGGAACATATTGATGCTCAGTACAAGGAGACATGTGCAGGATAAGGATACTCGGGAAAATTCCTCCATGGGTCAAGGTGTGATATCGCAAGGGAAAAAGTGTTCCATGGATTTCATTTAAGGCATGCTTTGAAGGTTCATTTAATATAAAAATGAAGCTGGAATTAGGAAAAAGATGCAAGGATGATACATGTGATGTGATTAGATATGACACAACAAGACTCCTTCCATGTTGAGTTTTACGAGCCTAGAGAAGGTAAGCTAGGTGGTTTTTCACATTTAGAGAGTCTGAAAAAAACTAAAAGAAGACTCCATAGTGTTCTTTTTTCGTAACTATTCCATTCGGTTTGAAAAAGGGTTAAACTTATACTGAAAGGACGTCTCTTCAAGACCATTTTAATGAGTGTGACAGAGACAATATCACTCAACTATATTTTCAATTATAAGGAGTCTGAAGAGAGATTAACTATAGACTCACAACCTTTTTCTAAGTTTAGTCTCCTTAGCCCGAAAAAGTATAAAAGATAACTTAGGAGAACTCTCCCGGCGAGACATGTCTCTCGAGGTGTACCTTTTTCCTGGATAATCTATTGGTTGGAAAAAGGGTTAAACTTATTCCAAATAGATGTTATTTTTGGACCAATTAATGTCTATGAAAGGAACAAGGTCACTCAGAGATCTTTTCATATTTAGGG
Organism: Picea sitchensis; assembly: GCA_010110895.2. NCBI lineage: Eukaryota > Viridiplantae > Streptophyta > Pinopsida > Pinales > Pinaceae > Picea > Picea sitchensis. Next base: position 46,250 of record SNQJ01S0003527.1, on the reverse strand, counting down.
AGTCTGAAAAGAGCTTAAATATGGACTCTGGGGGGGGTTCCTTTTTCGTAGATAATATCCAAGGCTCGAAAAAGCGATAAACCAAAACAAGGGAGCATATCCCTTTTTAAAAAAATTAGTCCCTTAGGCCCGAAAAAGGGTGAAACTTATGCCTGAGAATACTCTCCTAGTGAACCGAAGCTCCTAGGGTGTACGTTTATTCGTGAATTAACTGTCCAGACCGAAAAAGGGGTAAACTACCGTCAAATAGATGTGCCTTCAAATTTTAGTTTGGCAAGTGTGAAGGGAAACAAGATTGCTCAGAAATATTTTCAATTTTAGAGAGTCTAAAAAGGGCTTAAAGAAGACTCCGAGGGGTTTCTCTTCTTAAGTAATCCAAATGAGACTGAAAAGAACAAATAATCTTTCATTATATGTTGCTTTCAAAGTTTAAGCAAGCTTGAAAGAAAACAAATCATGCCCATAGGCAGTCCCTCGGGTATGAGCCAGAAAAGATGAAGACGAATGGGGCTTCGAGATATACTCATGGTGGGACTAAAAGGACTCCCAAGCCTATGGAGAAAACTCACAGCATGGATTCCAAAATGCATAAAATGATATACCTAGGGAATCCATGTAGAGGAAGGCTTTACCACCTAATTATGACACTTCTAAATCAACATAGAAGGTTATGTTTCACAGTTCGGTGGGATCGATCCTATGGAAAACTGAAAAAGTCAACAATATGAAAAATGCAAGGTGGTGAGAACCTAACCTATATGAAAATGTCAAAAAACAACTTTTACCACGAGATGATATGAGTGTAACACATCTCATAGAAAAAACCAAACCAAAAGAATAAATTCATTAGAAGGACCAAAGATCTCTCAAAAAGGAACTCAAGTAGCCACTGGGTCAAGAAAAGGGAAAAAGAGGACCAAACTGGGGAAAAAAGGGCCAAAAAAGTCTATAAATAGAGGTGGACAACTCATTTTAACCATTGCAATTTGAAAAATAACCAAAAAGGTAAAAAAAACTCTTCCTCAAAACACAAATTCAAGGAACTACAGTACACAAAAAATCCTCACACTTGAACCAAGTAAGTACAAACAACCTTTCTTTTCATTTTCAATCATAATTTGTTGCTTAATTTATTGTTTGGAGGGCGCGCAACATTGTAAAAGGGTCAGGCATGTGTGTACATGGGTTTTCCATGCCCAACATGTGTATGTACGCAAGAAAAGTAACACTTATCCCATGCACAAACGTGACTGTCTTAAAGACAACTTAGGTACATCTCTTTTAACTTTCAAAAAAAGTGAAACAAGGAGCTAACCTCACCAATTGTTTTGCAATAGGATGTATGTTCATTGGAGGGAAAAGGAACATGAAGAACTAGATGTCTTGGTAGAGGAGGATCCAGGGGCTATTTCCATGCTTAAACATTGTGGTATGTCAAAAAATTTCTAGTGTCCATTCATGAGGGCACAACCCAGATTATTGAACCACTTGATAGAGTATTGGCATATGGTTGCAGAGGCTTTCATGCTAGAGGGTCAATCATTAACTCTAACGACAGAGGACATTTAATTTTTGACCGGCCTCTCCACGAGGGGGGAATCGGTCAACTTGAGGACCTTTCCTCCAGGGCCATATAACATAGAGGAATATATTGGGATGTACTGCGAGGATGGTACTAATAAAGTAAGATCTCAGGTACCGATACATAAGATCACTTGGCTCAATCTTCGGATAGTACTCTTCATGATTAGGAAGATCACGAGATCTGTAGCACTTCATTAGTCTTCCCATGCACATATGCATTGTGTAGTTCAGTGTGTTGATGCCACTTTTTTTTACTGGAGCACTACAATGCTCACATGCATGAAGAAACAACTAATCAACTATCGAATAAGAACGAACAAGAACTTCGAGTTTGGGACTGTATTTTGCGCTTTTTTTCGAGAGAGAGTGTCAAACCTTATCCCGAGGGAGATAGTACGAGGCCATATTGCCTCCTTTCCAACATTGTGTAGGTGGGCAGCTTTATTTCCTAGACAGGGTGCAGGGAGAATCCAAGAGGCCTTTGAGGACAATTTTTTCGACTGGTGGGCCTATCTGATTCTAGTGATTGAGAACTATCCCTATGCACGGATCAGTTTTCTGAGGGATCATGATGTGTCCATGCCCCCTGGAAAGGACCGTGGTGAGATAGGTAAACACACTTCAATGTTATTTAATTTTTAAATTTTTAAATATTATCCTTTTTATGGTAATGTCAAAATACTAACTCAATGATCTGTTATATACAGATGTGGGACTAGGGTGACAAGCTTACTTTGCCAATACCATGCGTCAGCCTCGAGTAGATTCCAGGCCAACATGGGCAAGNNNGGCTGAGAGAGTACTGGGACGAGTAGAGAGGAGCCTGACAGCTCTCACTCATGCAATGTCGATGGCAAAGATAGAGGACCTTCCCCTGGCTATGTAGCCACATGTTGTAGGGGTGCCCAGGACTTGGGTTGAGTTGTTTGGGTGTCTTTCGAACGTCTTATTTCATTATAGTAGGTCCAATAGGCCTAGACCATAGTTAGTATTGGACCACACATGTGTCGAGGGCACTTTTTGTACTCTGTAGTGAGGGATTGAGCCCAACGATGTATATCAAATCTATTTAAGGCTTTATGGCCCACTTTGTACTCATGAAATTATTTTTTGGGACATATTATTATATATGATTTTTTTTTTCTTATGGATAAACATTTTTTACAAATGTATTTAAATGTGTATGTGTATGTTTTTACTTTTATGTGTGAGCAACATGACAATATAATACTTGATTAGTCATTGTATCAATTAGTTGATTATATCTCCTAGGAACATGAATATAAGTAATATAATCAAAATATCATTCTAAGAAAAGTACCCTAAGGAATCGTCAATGAAGGGTGGGATCATAAACACGATAAACCCCATTTAACTAAGACACGACTAGTTGAGCATCTAGATAAACCTAGAGGTGAGAAATACCATGTGACAAGGCATCACATAGTAATTCTATTACAACATTGTACTCAACAACATTATTGGTTGCTTCTCTTAAACAAATACCTCTAGAAGACATCAACTGACCAAAAGGTGAAAAAATCACCCAATCTGTGGAAGTAAGCCTCTGAGTGTATCGGCTAGCACCGTCTGCGAACCCAATGTAGACCTATAATTCACTTGACATCTGCCACAGTGAAAAGAAACACAATAAAATACACGTCCATAAAACAAAAAGACAAGATTCCATAAGTATATTTATACATATATACAAGAATTAATGCTCATGTGATCAATCTAAGCATAATACTTCTTAAGGTAGAGCCCATTTCTAGGCTTTGATAAAGTGTTAACTTCAAAATCAACTAGTTGATAGGCACCCTTTTCTAAAACTTTCTACACAATGAACGGTCCAAAACACATGGTTTTGAACTTGCCTTCCCCCAAGGGATCTTCATCTTGGTCATAGACCAGGAGAAGATCACCTTTGGAGAAAATTCTAGGGCAGACATACCGATCATACTGACTCTTGAAACATTGTTGTGAGCCTCATTGGCCAAGGTTGCATCTCGACACTGCTCATTGAGCTACTCGAGATATAAAATACGCTCCTCAAGTGGTGTAGTGTTAGGCAGTAGTTCCACTACCAATTTAAGAGAAGGAATTTGGAATTCTATAGGAAACACTACCTCCAGTCTATAAACGAGTTGGAAAGGAGAAAAAATGGTAGTAGTCTTGACTGAGGTTTGATAATCCCAAAGTGTCGAGTACAACATCAAATGCCAATTTGACTTGGCCAAATTGATCGTTCACTGAAGAATAGTCTTGAGAGCCTTATTGATAGCCTCCACTTGACCATTCTCCTATGGGTAGTAAGGTGACTAATGTTCTTTCTTAAACCCTAGTGTTGATGTTAACTCATACATCATATTGTTCTGGAAGTGACTGACATGATCTCTGAAAATCTCCTTCAGAATATCGAATTTGGCTACAATCTGGTTAAAAACTAAAAGTCCAGTCATTTCCCCATCATTGTTGAATGTCAGCATAGCTTTGATCCACTTAGTAAAGTAGTCTACTGCTATGATGCTATAGCGATGCCCCCTAGCTGAAACTGGGTGGCCTGTAGTGGAATCAATCCTTGGTGAAGGGACCAAAAACAATAACTGGGAATATGGGAATTGGGTGTTCTCACATCTTCTGAGAGAATATTTGGCACATGTGACACTTCTTGACCGCCTCTAAACAATCTTTGATCAACAAGGGCCAAAAGTATCCATCGGGAAGAATATTTTGGGTTGTTTCCAACCTAGATAGGTGACCTCCACATGCTCCTATGTGACAGTCATTTAACACAAGTTCTTCCTCTTTGTGAGTGAGATATCGACATAGAATACAATCCACTCCTTGACGATATAAAGTATTATCGAGGATAATATAGTTCCTCACTTGATGGCATATTCGCCGACGCTCATCATGAGAAGAAGAAGATGAGCACTTCAAAGTTTGAAGATACACAAGTATATCTCCATACCAAGGGTCCAAAGAAGCAATAAGGAAAAGATCCCCATTAATCAGTGACTCATCAGGCAAATTATTACCACTCTCGACCGAAATTTCCAAGATTAGTTCAGCAAAGACCAAGGACTTTTTAGATTTCTCCAAAAACAAATCCAAGTCAAATTCTTGTAGAATGACTATCAATCAACTGATTTTCCCACCAATGCCCCATCGTGACTCGTGTTAACACATACTGAAACGGATTCATGACAGCAATGACGATGGTCTTGCGAAGTAAGATGTAATGATGAAACCGTTCAATAGCATGAACAACTTCCAAAGCAAGTTTCTCAACATGTGTGTAGCTAAGTTTCAGTCCTACTAAGCCTCGACTAAGATAGTAGATGACATGTTGTCTGAGCACGTCATCCTCTTGGACCAAGACCATGTCAATATTAGACTCTATGGCAACCAAATACAACAAGAAATCTTTTCCATAATCTGGAGGACTGAGCAAAGTGGTAGATGTCAGAGCACGTTTCAATGCTTCGAAAGAGCATTGAGCCACTTCATACCATATTCAAAAGAGCATTGAGTCACTTCACCCCAATAGAATGGGACCCCTTTTTTCAAGAGACGCATAAACGCTTTAGTAATCTTGGCATAGTTGGCAACAAAACACCGAAGAAAGTTGGCTTTTCCTTGTAGACTTTGAAGTTGTGGGATTGTGCGTGGAGGAAGAAATTGAACTATTTCCTCAACCTTTAGAGGATTGACCATGATCCCTTTAGTTGACATGATAAAACCTAACAAGTGTCTCAATGTCACACACAAACTACACTTGTTTGGATTCAGGTGAATATGATAGTTGCGAAACCTCTCAAATATAAGTCGTAAATGGACGGGATGATCGGATATCTTATGAGAACGTGATGTCAAATCATCAAGATACGCCTCGACTATGTTTTTGAGGTCATGGAAAGAAAACGACATGGCCCGTTGAAAAGTGGCTCCAACATTCTTAAGGCCAAAAGGCATTTTTCTGTACGTAAATGTACCCCAAGAAAAAATAAATGTCTTTTTATGTTGGTCTTTGAGCTTGATCTGAATCTAGTTATACCCAGAAAAAAGTCCATAAAATAAAAGAACTCACAACCCGCACATTCATCGATAATTTTGTCAATGAGTGGGGTTGGAAAATTATCTCTCGGTTATGCTTTGTTCAGGTCACGAAATTCCATACACACATGGATCGTACCTTGATTTTTGTTGATAGGAACAAGGTTCGACACCCATTCTATCAATTTCATAGGATAGATGAAACTAGCCTTGATGAGTTTCTCTACCTCAACCTTGATCGTTCCTGCCTTGCGAAGATTTACCAGGCTAATCTTATGTCGGACATGCTTAACATCGGGGTAATTTTTTATTTTTTGTTCAATGATACATGGATCAATGCCTGACATATCCTCATAATACAAGGAAAAGACGTCGCGAAACTATTTAAATAATTTAGTTTAGATATGAATCTCTTCAGGAGAACAATATGCTACGATGAAGACATTTTCCACAACATCAGGGGTTCTAGAGATGTCTATAGGAAGAGTTTCAGCTATACTCTCCATATTTACCTTGGAATATATTATGTGCATGGCCAAAGGGTTAATAGGACAAGGGGAATCTCCATTCATGGTCATAACGAATTCTCATGCCTTTATTCTCTTTAGCTCGGGTAAGAAATAAGATCTGTGGTGAAATAAAAAACAAGGTCTTTTTGGCCCAATCATTTCCTCTAGGATCACCTCATCAGAGGGAAATACTAAATCCAAGGGGTCATAAGAGGTGAGAGAGTCTTGAGCCCAAATAGGCTTGAGCACAATATCTAGCTCTTATAGGGGAGCCAAATCATGGTTGGTTGAGGCTTGCTAGACAGTATTGTATGAAACCTCAGTAGTGGATAAGGGCGATTCCATTCCAAGGTTCCCTATCCCTTCCATCGAAGTCAATAGGGAAGGTAGAATACATGGTTCATTAAAGTAACTCATTCTAAAAAAAGCGACTTGAAATATTGCAGCCTTTGGATGGTCACGAAAAAATGAAATAAGCTTGAGATTGTTAGCAGGCGGTGGATAATCAAAAGTCCCCATTAAATATGGAAACATTCTGGCACCTAAGTTAACAATAGTTGGTTGCAGTTTGTCAATCATCGAGACCGTGGATTCCCCGACGAAGGGTTGGGATGGGAGAAGTATAACCGATCAATAGTTATGATCCGACCTTCATGAGAGAAACATAAGACTTTAAAAATGGTGGATACAGCTAGTGTCATAGCGTAGGTTCAAATTGTCCCTAACAAAATATTATAGTCGAGAGGTGCATAGACTACTTCTACTTCGACACACACAATTTTTCCCTCCAACTGCACGGGGAAGGAGGGAATTATGCCATGTGGTCTAAAATATCAACTGTCAAATGTGGTTAGTGACGGAGATAAATCAGATTGGCCAATGCCCTTACAACATGTCAATGACATCACGCAAGTCAACTCACCCTCATCAATCACCATACATAAAATGTTTTGTGCCAACAATTTTGTGGAATACACCACTACTATCTGAAAAGTGACATGGTGAGGAAGACGAGGTTTATAATCTGTAGGGTCGAAAATGATCATTCCTAAGTTAATGGTATTGACCGCTCCCAAGGTAGACAACAATGCTTTCCTCTATGAGGGACAACTCTGGAGGAATTTCAGAGCAGACATTGCAAAAGGAGTTTGTGCGAGATCCTCCACAACGGAGTAATTCTCAGCAGCCCTTGCGTTCAGGTTGTGAGAATCCTTTTTTAATGAACACTTAGGAATGCGAGTCATGGTTTCTCCCACAGTATTCTAAATTTGAAGAGGAGGGATTGCGTTGGATGATTCTTTTCCCTTCTCAACAAATTTTGGCATTTCATAATTATGAGCCCTGGTCTATAGATTAGCTTTGGATTTCATCATATAAATGTTTGTAGCTCCATTGTTAGCATTATGCACGGGGGATCCCTAATTTCCCCCAGGAACATTGGTGGATGATAAAGATTGAATCAAATTTTTCCCTCGTGGAAAAGGGTTGGTTAGAACGATGGGTTGTTGTTGTGCCAATAACTTTTGGGCTTCCTCAAGGTGAGGGAATTGGTGACTCAAGTGATCATCTGTGCAAATATTACATGGAAACTTCACCTTTATCTTTTCTTTTTTTCCCTCACCAACATTATTTATAGCCTTCTTATCCCCCTTACCCTTCTTGTTTTTATATTTCCTCTTTCCCTCAGTTTTCTTGTTACCCTTGGGATTTGTCTATTGCACACTATGTACATCCGACGTTTGGGTGACAAGGGAAGTCAAACTAGGAGTTTGGTTGGAAATAGTCTGTTGAATCGAAAATTGTTGTAATTGATTAGTCAACTGATATGTGGACTTGCTCTGTGTTGAGTCTACTATGCCATCGACATGAGGCCTAGAATTTTGTTTGGTCTTGTCAAAATTCGACTGTGATGCATTAGGTAGGATCTCATACATCATATCGGATTGAGAGTAAATCAACTCCATTTGTTGGACTCTCACGATAGCCTCTTCTTCAGAAAAAACCCCGTACATCGCCATGTTTTTGGATATGCAAGGAACCAAGGACTTTAGGAACCACTCCAGCGAAAATGCGGGAGGGAACTTAACTTTGATCAAACTCTTTTTTCTTCTCCATTCTCGAATGTGATCCGATATATGGACAAATTTTGTCTACTCGAAGTTGGCGAGAAACTCGATGGCGACATCATATCTTACTGGTAACTAGAAATAGTTTAAGAAGACCATAGCCAGGTCGTTAAAGTAAGCATACTTCGAATTGTTGATCTCGATATACTATTTCACGGCACCCCCTATAAGAGTGCATTGAAACAAATACAACTAAACGGAATCATCCTTTAACGAGTTGGATGAGCACTATAAATGAAATGTGGTAAAATGATCACCTAGATCTTAGCGAGGCTTTCCTTCAAACTTAGGGATTTTCGAGGGAAATTTAGTCGACATGGGGGGCGAATGCAGATCATGACATATCAGGTCATTCAACAGTCTCGACAAGTCTGGAAAATGTAGAGTTTCCAGAAAAGGTAGTCTCGGTTGTGGTGGATTCAAATGAAAAGAGGGGCCTTGATTTTGGTTGGCACCAGGTTGCCAGGAAAAGGATCTTTCATTTGATTCTGCATCACCGACTGATTCCCATAGTTGGATGGCATTCCTTGTGTAGGTATTTCTCCCTGCATAGTATTCAAATGACCTTGGTTGGGGATTCCCCAAGTCGACCCTCCTAGCATAGGTATTGAACCATGCTTGGGGTTCCATTGAGTGTGGGAGGGTTTTCCCTCGATCATCATCCCTTGCGATGAAAATGAACCCTGCCATGGATTTCCAAGACATTTTGAGGAGTAAACTCCCATCATCGCTCCCTATGAAGGAATGAAACCTTGCATAGGGTTTGGTTTACCAAAAATAGGGTTTCCCTCTGCCAAGAAAGCATACAATGAGAAAGTGTTATTTCCAAATGAACCAAACAAATAAAAAGGCATAGATCCTACCAGAGTCATGTAGGACTGAGGTCCTTGACTCCCCTCATTGAATAAACCAGAGTTGTTGTTAGGCATGATCAGTTGTTGGAAAGTTCCTCCAAGCGAAGGGGATGGAGGAGGGATATGAAACCCACCGTAAGGGATAGGGTTGAACGGGGTAGTGGTTCCCGTGACAGATCCTTGCAAGAGAGAATTAGAGCTCCCTTCCTCCAGACCAATGGTCTGTAGAGTAGAGTAGGTTAGGACCTAACTATAATCAAAACCGAGCATCCCATATGAAAATGGATAACTATACACGTTGTGGATAGGAGGAAAAGTAGTCAGATTCATTGACAAGATGTTGCCACTATCCAAAGTAGTGGGTGTCTGGAAAGTCATGGTCCTGATAGGCGGAGGTGGGGGAGGCGACACGATACCTCCTCCCACGACAGTCGGGATGGGAGTATGAGGACTCCCAACATAAGTAGCACTAGTTTCTTCCGTTGTCGCGCATCTAACAAACTGACGTTCAGGTGAAGTCACCTTAGGTGGGACTATCTGAATAAGAAGCGGTGTCGATAAGTTAGTGATCGAAGGGTTTGTGGGCATGAATCCTTCATATTCAAGGTTAGAAACGATGGACTCCTTCAGTGCAGGAAAGTATTCTCTAGGAGTTGGCTTGGGTACAGTTTCATGTGGCTCGATCGCTTCAAATAAACCATCTTGATCTATCATGTGCATCAACAGTGGCGGAGGTGGCTCCAAAGTAATCGGTGGCAGGCCCTAAAGCCTATGCGAACGATGAAGATATTAATCTTCCACCTTGTGAAATGATCAACCAAAACCCTAAAGTTGAGATAGCATGAAACACATAGCACACACTAAAAATTTCCTAACGACAAATCAAGAAAACAATTGACTAGCAGGAAGAACAATTATGCCAATCGACACTAAAGAAACTTACCAGTGCAAGTGTAACTCGAACATGGAAACACCCTCTGGGTATACTCTGCAAAGCGTGATCCGACATCTTCCCTAGGTACCATAGTATACCCTCGCAGTTAGCCATGTAAGTCCCTACAAACATGCAACTAGGTTTCCATCTCGCAGTTAGTCACCAAGCGGGTACAGTCAACAATCAGGTTGACTTTAATGAGAGGATAACAAATTCTGAAGCCTTTCAAGGCTACCAAAGGAAAATGGTCCAAAATAAAACTGAGGATCTCAAATGGATTCAAGGTCTATGAGGCTCCGTAGTCAAATGTGGTCAGTGTAATTCCCAAGAATGACCCTCAATATATGATCCCCACTACGCTCGGTCCAAATTTGGAGGGGTTATCTCCTCTACCTTTCCTCACACGACCTTGTGTTTAGCCTCTGTGTTAGAGGGGGGCCCGACTAACTCTTACGAAACTGGATGCTGAAACTCCCTATCACAGACTCTTATGTTTGTTTAGGCAGCCTTGAAGAGTTTCCTTTCCATGCCTATTTCAAGGCCCTAGATCCTATACTACTTGGTGAACCCTACAAAAAAAGTCTAATTGATTTTAAGTGTTAATCGTTGATTTTAATTGCCTTGATTTACTCAAAAGTGTATGGAAATGCAACTTATGGTGTTTACAAGAGACGAAAGAGAATAAAAACCTTAGATCATTTGTGCAAAAGCAAACTAGGTTCTTCAATTGAAAGAAATGGATTTTAAATCTTTGTAAATGCAAACTTTTCAAAATAGTATTCCAAGATCCTATAATGCAAAAAGTTTCCTAGAATGCATTTTTTGTTTTACAATGTAAATGAAAAATACTAAACTTTCAGGGAAATAGAAAAGAAGGAACTTTGAAAATGAAACTTTTTTGGTTTTGTAAAAAAACAACCTATGCTACAACTACCAAACAAAATGGATAACTAAATGCAACAATTTTTTTGATTTTTTGAAATGCTTAAAAGAAAAAATGAAAGTAAATGATATTTTTCATTTTTCAAAGCATAAACAAGGCAAGGAGAAAAAAAACCCAAGACAAACACAGACCCTAAACCATTTCTTAACCATAGGGATTCACTGGAATCCACAAGAGGATCTAACGCTTAAAATTTCACCCTAAACCTTCAAAGAAAACAAAACAAAATAAAGAAACAACAGGGATTCTTTACAAAGAGAAAAGTAAATTGAATCTTTAACCCAACCAAAGACCATTAACAGAGACCCTGAAGATTTCAAGAAGGCCTAAGAAGCACAAAGCTTCTTGCCAAGAAAGGAAAAATCCTTTTTTTTTAAACCTTACAAAACAAAGAGACGGGGGTTGTGCACAAGGATCCTACATATGTACGTGGTATGTATAATTTGAAGACTGTGTATGTATGCAGGTTATACATAAGAGAGGGTGGGTACACCTCTGCAAACTTTCAAAAAAAAGGAAAAAGGTTTGGACAAATAACTGGGCAGGGAAGGCTGGTAGGCACCTGGAAGGTGACCAGAGACCCTACACTGACTCAGTAAACTTGGAAAACTAAAAAAAAAACTAATCAAACCAAAATATCCCACTAAGACCCTAGAGACACTCCCCATTGGAGTCGCCAATTATGTTGCGGGGAAAATCACCCTATACTGGGTCTAGGTACAGGCAAAGCGATGACTTGCCTTAAAAGACTTTTCTAAAATTAATATACCCCAAAACTATCTAAACAAAGTGACGAGAGAGAGGAAAGAGGGTCAATGGGTTCACCTTTAGTCCTTGTGGTTGGTGTAGACCTCTTTCACTTGTTGCAACCTCCTTGATTGCAAATATCCTCCCAAAGATGACCTACAAAAGGTTAGGAACACAATGCTACAAAACATGCAATCTCTACTAATCACTTTCAAAGTTTAGATATATATTTAAATGCATAAATCCATAAAATCACACAAACATAAGATTTTTGGACAAGGACGAACTCTTTTATTAAATTTCAAGACAAAAAGGATTACAACATTTGTCGACAACCACTCCACGAACCAGGTTTGAGCTCCTATTTTTCGGCTCCAAGTGCATCAATCCCACATCAAATTCTTGCAACCAACTTATCACCAAGGGAAGGAGGAAGGGTTTCATAAGGAGAAAGGCGAGAGGGAAAGGTTGAGGCTAAAACTCAGAATGGGATGCAAAACGTGGGCTAAGAAACGGAAGGGATTTTGCATATTTTTCTTATTCTCTTGCTTTTATTCCTAAATGAGACCCCAAGACCTCTTTTTATATGAGAAAAATATGGTTATTTGGTTTGGGGATGGGATACAAGGGGTAAAATGGTTAGGAAACCCTCCACAACCCATAAAATCCATCGAATTCTGCGCAATTTTAGATTTTTTGCAACTTTTAGAGGTAAACGCGGGATATCTAGCATGCAACATGCATATGTACATGGGATAAATAGTATGCAACATGCATTTGCATGCGGGATATTAGTTCAGAAGGCCATGTACACTCTCCAAAAAATGTTTTTTTAAGAGGAAGCCTCGACAGTATTTTGGCAAAGTATGCAAAAGGAAGGGCCAATGTCTTGTATGCACAGATAAAGCATTTTGGACTATAACAAATATACTTGACGTAAACACTTGAATCAATGTGTATGGTGCTAGTCCTTCAACTTGGGGAAATATGTTTGTGTGTTGATACCACATTCTAGAGGATTGTTTTAACACATACAAGGTCTTTTGTAGTTTTTACACTAAGTTCTTCTCACCTTCTTGTACATATCCTTTAGGTTGTTCCTCATAAACTTCATCCTTCAACAAAACATTCAAGAATGTTGTATTTACATCTACTTGATGCACATGAAGGTCTAAGGATGCTACAACCACTAACAATACTTTGATTAATGTTACTTTAATAGGTGGAAAGATGTATCTTGATAATCTATATTTGCAACTTCAGTAAAACCATTTTCCACCAACAGAGATTTGGGATGATAGCTTGATCCATATAACTTATAGTTTTCCTTAAATACATACTTACAAC
>SNQJ01S0003527.1:0-33082 GCA_010110895.2 Picea sitchensis | reverse complement strand
GGGGGGGCAGGGGGTGGGTGTGGAATCGTAAGTTCTGAAGTTTGTTATTTTATAAGTGGATCATATTCAATACCTATTGATTTCCTCCAATGTACTCTAGTATGTTACTTTTGAGTACTTCCTATACTAATTGTGGTTCAATAACCTCCACATAATGCATAATATACTTTTGCATTTTGAATGGGTCTTCAAATTCTTAATGATTTGTAAATTTGTAGTGATTGATGGGCATGTTCACCTTGCTAAAATATTACTTATTGTGTTGTTGTTGAAGAGAGCACCTTGTCCACAAATTCTAAACTTTAAATTCAAATCCCAATATTCCCATCTCTCTCTTCTTCATGTTCTAAAATCCCATTGACTTATGAAAAGTTGAACATTCATCAAAGATTATGTCTCAACTTATTACAACCTCATAAATTTTGTTATTTCCAATGTTTCTTTTGGTACTTCTACACACAATTTGTACAAATTTCCTTCCCTAACGCCTTTAGTGACAATCTTACCATCAATATATTTTAGAGCACATGATTTGTATCAAATTGCACCAATAGTCCAACATCTATTATTTTACTTATTGCCAATATATTATTAACTAAAGTCATACATATAATGAATTTTGTTATATGCATGCACCATCAGGGATCTTCAATGAAATATTTTTTAGTCTCAATATTTCATTCTTACTATAAGGTCCATGAATGAAAAATTAAAGTTTAGGAATATATTTATATGAAACAAACTAACTTCTCTAGAGATTCATATTCTAAGGAGCTTTGGATTCCAATTACCAACACTTTAAAGAGATAAATTTTATTGGTTTTATAACTGCTAAAATATTTTTGAAAACTCACATAACTATACACAACTGTATTATTTCATTACATAAGACATATATTTATAGCAGGTACTAGTCTTTCAATTTAAACCATTGATATTAATCCAATCTAATATGATTTTATCATATTGTCATCTTCTTATATAACTTTATGTTAGCATCATGATACCAATTATTTTAAATATAAATCCCAATTATTTCCTATATTCAAAGACTTCACTTTTAACAATAGTGGCATTAAAATTGTTGCAGGGGCCTTATATGTTGTTGACAAAAGATTAAAAAAATATTGTCAGTTTGTATGGATGTTATATATAATGTTGAAGTGTTGATTAATCGATGATATAAATCAATTATTAATAGTGAAAATATTAAAGATATGTTTTGAAGATGATGACTTAAGAATATGTAAGTTTCAATTTCATGATAGGGTGTGCTTCTAGGAGGTGCACAACAGATGATCTCACCATTGAATTTGATGAGTGACATTTGGGTTTGAATGAAATTGGTAGGTGTATTTGAATTATATGGGGCCTAGTTTAGATCAATTTTTGTAAATATGAGTAAAGTGAATATTATAATGAGTGAATCGCTATAATTCTTGAAATATTATATACTCGCCAACACTAAAATATGTGAATGCAAATGAGGAAATCTAAGTAAAGAAAAAACATGCAACCTAGCTCTATATAACTTGGATCCAAATGTGTCAAGGTAAAACTTAAATGTTTCGAAGATTGGGTCAAAAGTGTTGTTGTATTAATAGGTTGGGTCACTATAAGTGGAATTATTAATGATTATAAGTGGAATTATTAATGATGGAATGGATATACAATGAAGACTTTTGATAAAGACAATTGCATTGAATTAGTACAGTGGTTTGGTGAACCTAATCTTGTTCTTGAATGGATGTATGGCATAGTTATCATGGGTTTCAAATATATGAGAAATAATATGGTACCTTTAACCTTAGTACTGGAAGACATGGGAAGTTATAGGAAAATACCTTTGGGGTGCATACCTTCTGTTAGCACTCTATAAATATGTTCGGTTGATAAACAAACGACAAAGCTAGCTATTTCAACCAACTTTGAGACCTGAAACTAGCCTTTCGGACCTGGAGAGGGCTCTCTCGGGAGACTTGGTCTCGATACAGGATATGGCTTTAAAATTTCGATTAGATTTAACACTCTTAGATAATAAGCTTTCTAGTTATATTGGTGCAAAGAGTGAGACCTTGGGCTATGGATTCGATTTAAGGGAATCATGGAAACAAATGACTCAGTGGCATAAAACTTGAGAGGATAAAGGCTAAGCAAGCAACAGTCTTCATTTAAAAATGTTGTGTGTGGCGGGGAGAAAAACACAAGAAGCTACTCGGAGCACTGCTGAGGATGAATTCAAAGTTAACTTGGAAGAAACACGTTTTGTCTAAATGGTGCGAACAAGGGGCGTTGCGCAGTGAATCCCAGGTTTGAAATTTCATTATGATTCATACATAAAAAAATATGAACAGAGAAAATAGGAAGTACGTACATAAAGAAAGGAAACAATACATCCAACTGCTATAATTAGAATCTTTTCATCAAATATTTAGGACTTCTGCATTAAGTTTCAATCGAGCTCAAAATACATACAATAGACACTGTCTACACTATTTTTCCAACCAACTGGGCTTACATTGAAAACATAAAATATATAGGCAAGGGCGCCACTTGGGCTACCTTTCTCTCTAGCTACTATCCCTAGAATCTAGGAAACTAGTCACCTCTGTTCAATGACCTTTCATATGAACTCTTTCCAAGAATAGGAAACAACTGTGTTCATTTGCATCATAAACACTTGTTTCTTTTCACGAGGGGTTCGGTTATCAACAAGGTCTAGTCATAGGGGAGAGTGATGTGTCGATGCCTTCCTTTGACAGACCATTTGAACGATCCAATGCTCTGTCATATTTCTACCCTCTACTGTAATGAACCTTCTTACCGTCACATGCTCATTTGTTAGGGTGTGTATGTGGGGAGCGGCTACAAACTGTCGCAGTCGTTACCAAACTGACAAAAAATTGCCCACGGGAGATGCTTTCTTCAAAACCGCCAAAATATGTACCGCATTTGGTAATACAAAAATGACGTAATTTAATCATGTTTCTTTTGTGTGCTAGCAAGGTCCATGCGGACTTTCTCCCCAATCACTTCACTTTCTCCGAGATTTTCTGCATTCCTTTCTTCCCACATCCTTTGTGCTTCACGCAGTTGTACGATTGTATCCTGCACTTCTCGGAGCTGCCTCTTGAGCCATGTCACATTCCCTTGGAGGACTTATGATGTTGACATCTCAAGGGTCTTTACTACTAGTTGTCGTCTTAGTTCTATGTTTTCCTCATAGAGTTTGGCGATGGCAAGTTGTGCCTCCTTCAACTATTGAGATGGCTCTCCAACATTAGCGCCCGTGACATCTGTCCTCCTCGTTCTACTCCCCCTTTCTCGACTTGTTCTTTCGATAGGCTCTAGCCGAATGGCGTGCATAAGTAATTCCTCAATAGTTGATCTTGCGTGTGGCTCATTTGGGACTCAACTTTCCCCAACTTCCTTATTCTTCCTTGGCCTGCCCCTTCTTCGAGGTATCTATTGTTGGGGAGGCATGGCTTCCAAAATCCTTCCTTCTGGCGCAAATTCTTCCACTTTGGTCTCCACGCGGTGTGATATCATCGTTTCCATGGGCAGAGGGAAATCTTCCTTTGAAAACTTGGGGATGCCCATTGTGAGTAAGAATGAATCCCAATCACTTTGGGGCTCAGGCCTGGAGCTCCTACTACTTCACGTGCCTCTTCTTGTGTTTTGAGGGATTTCCATGGTGCAGCATGAATCTGTTTTATGCGCAGTGGACTTGGCAGGGGCCCAAGGTGAAAAACTTGATTAGTCTGGGCTCACGAGAAGAACTACAAACAATGCATAAGCTCGGTCGGTGAGTAGAATGCCTATAGAACATATGAAATTTATAACAAAACAGGAGGAAGGTGGAAATGTGCCAGGAGGTTATGATTTCATGGCGACTGGATTTTTTGAAGAGAACTGAAGATTTTATGGGGCACATCCATGTGACGAGTGTGTTTCTGGGCATGTGAGGCACGACTGATAGGATTTGTAGGGCATATTTGATACGAGCGTCATGATTTTTCATTATTCCAACCTTCATAATGAGTTGATGATGGTCACTGCACTTGCCAACGTGACTTATGTTAAACAACTTTCCTCGACCTGAGGCACGTAAAAAATTCCCTTATGACAGGACCCAACCCCTTTGGAACAAACTCGTACTTTTTACACATGTTTTGAATCTGACATCCCTTCCTGATTCTAAGGGCCAACCGACCACTGGCTTGATTTTGACTTTTATGTTGTCTCATACTTGATCTTACATGCTTTGGCACACATACGTAACCCAACTAATACTGACCCTAATTTACGAAAAATGACGACGCTAACAGTTGTCTCCAACAGGGATGTTATACTTCTCATGAGGTACCAAAGAATAGTAGACTAGGTGCCTGACCATTGGGCCTTATTCGACTTTCGATCAAACGCAGCATAAACTCAGGGCCTTCACTTCAGGCTTCAATTTTCTACTGACACACTAACTCGAAACAAAGACAAAAATAAAATTACTATTTACAATGATGTGGGACTTAAACGGACTTTATTTCACCAGATAGTGTTTGAGGAACCTGCCATTTACAGGCCCCCAACTAACACTCTCTCTATTTAGTTCTTCTAGAAAATAAGCAGTATTCCCATGATATGAACTGATTCTGAACAGACCCATCCAAATGTTGTCGAACTTCCCGTGCTTTCCTTTATCTTCATTCCTCACGTCCCATCTCAACACCAGATCCCCTGCCCGGAATTCCTCCTGCTTCGAGTGCTTGTCGAAATTTTCCTTCATCCTCTCTTGGTGGAGTTGTGAATTGTACACTTTCTCCCTCATCTGCTATGTGTGAATTAGCTTATTTATTCTCCTCTGCATGTCATCTAGCTCAGCCTCCTGTTCTTGAAGCAACTTCCTAACGGACAACCCCAGTGAATTAAGGAAAACCGCATATGCGCCGTAAACGATCTGGAAAGGCGAGGTTGAGATGGACTTCTTGGTGGTGACCCTGTCTTCCCATAGCACGTAAATATGGTTCTTATGCCAGGCCTTCTTGTTGTCTTGGAAGAGTCTCTTGATGATCCTGATCATACTTTTATTTGACGATTTTTCTAACCCATTTCCATATGGGTAATATGCTGTAGAATGTCCCAAGGTTATATTGTAATCTTGAGAAAACTTCGCCATCTTCTTGTACTTGAATGCGGCCGCATTATATTTTATGATCTTGATGGGGCATCAAAATCTCGACAGGATGTTCGTCTCCAGAAATTGAATGATGACTGTGTCAGTAGTCTGCTTCATTGGAACCGCTTCTATCCATTTTGTGAAGTAATCTGTGGCCATGAGTATCCATCTATGTTGCATCAAGAATGGTAGATTTATTTCCCCTATGAAATCCAAGCCCTATTGCATGAAAGGTGCTTCGACCGAGATCAATTTTAGTGATAGGGGTTGCATCTTTCTCCTTCCATAAAAAATTTGACACTCATGGCAGCTAGAAACCTCTATGTATATGTCTGCGACGATGCTAGGCCAATAGTAACCTTCCCTTAGGATTTTGTGCATAGTGGTTTTCCAGTAGTGGTGTCCTCCACAGTCTCCTTTGTGGAATTATTCTATAGCTCATTTCGCATCGTCTTCCAACAAACAACTCAACAATATCCCTTCAGGATATTTCCAATATAGTGAGTTATCCAAGATGAAGAATTTAACAGCCTTGAGTTTTAGAAATATGGCTTTGGTATTGCTTAAACCTGAAGGGGCTTACATATTTCTCAACACGTAGATGATGTCTATATACCAAGGTGAGTCGATGAGATTTTGAGACACCTGCGCAGTTTTTTCTTCTTGAGGATTCTTCGACAGATCAATGATGAAGTTGATCCCCAAAATGTCGCAGTTCGACTCCACCATCAAATTTGAAAGGACTTGACCCTTAATGAGCTTCGTGGGCTTGATTTCGAGATTGTATTCCATCATGGCCTCTGTCCACTTACCTCTTCTACCCTTAGGGTTAGGCTAAGTCAATATGTCTTTGACTGAGTTGCTGGGCATGTAAGCAATGACATGGGAGTGTAGTATGTACATTTTGAACTCCTTCCGGGAATTTACTAAGGTGTATGCTTGTTTCTCCATATTGTTATATGTCAATGGAGAATCCCTCAACGTACAATTGACATAATATATAGGCTTTTAAAAGTTCTGATCGTCTTTCTGTAAAAACACACCAACAATTGTATGTTCGGATGTGAATGGGAACAAGATGAAATCCTTCGTGAAGTCTAGACTGGCTAACACTAGGGCCTTAGTCAGTGCTATATTTATATCTTCAAATGACTTCCTGGCTTCGGGGTTCCATTTGATCTTGTTCCTCTTTATAAGCATACACATGATATTCTTTAAAATTTTTGCAAGGTTCGGGATGAATCTTCTCAAGAAATTTATCTTCCCCAAGAAGGACTGCACCTCCTTTTTACTGTGTGGAGTGCTGATTTTCAGGATTCCATCAACCCTGCTGGGGTATATTTTTATGCCCTCCTTCGAGATGATATTCCCCAACATATTTCCTTCTTGTATCCCAAAATGTGACTTTATTGGATTCAATGATATGTTGAATTTCCTGCATTTCTGGAAAACCCTCTTCATATGCCCAAGGTGTTGTTCATTAGAGTCGGAGTATAATGTGATGTCATCCAGATAGATCACAATAAACTTATCCCTTCATGCCCGCTCTGCTATAAATTATGTATGTCTTGCATGTAGCTGGGCTGGCAGAACGAGGGGGGTGAATCTGGCGGCCATGACTCTAGGAGGGTTAGGGATTTGGGGGATATTTTTAGGTATTAGATCTTGAAACTTCCTTCGGTCGAAAACTATTTCATTCAAGCTAGTTTCAGACTTAGATATAAATAGGGTTTTCTCAAACAAGGCGTCAAGCTCAAGGTCATCAATGCTTTATGTTTCATCTTTGGGTAAGGACAGGCTTCTGTCCAGCTAATAAAATGGGTCTGGCGCTTGCTCACTCGCCCTGCACAGAATATTTTTAGGAACACACACAGGCTCTATAGGGTTTGGGTCAGGATTATCTCTGGTATAGATCATCTTCAGAGCCATGGTTCCTAAACCGTTCTACTTGGTTCTACTGGTCTTTTCGACTGGAGTCACCAGGGTAAAGATTTCAGCCAAATAATAGATGTGTGTCCCTCTGTTACCCTCAAGGGCCAAAACTATAACTTTAGTCATTCTCCCAGGGAAACTTTATTTCAATTCTGTCCCCGACAACGTCGCCAAAATGTTAGCACTCTGTAAATCTATTCGACTGATACAAAAATGGCAGACGTAACTATTTCAACCAACTTTGAGACCCGAAACTAGACTTTCAGACCTGGAGAGGGCTCTCTCGGGAGACTTGGTCTCAATACAGGATATGGCTTTAAAATTTTGACTAGATTTAACACTATCAGATAATAAGATTTTTGGTTATATTGGCGCAAAGAGTGAGACCTTGGTCTATGGAGTCGATTTAAGGGAATGATGGAAACAAATGACTCAATGACATAAAACTTGAGAGGATAAAGGCTAAATGAGCAACATTCTTCAGTTAAAAACATTGTGTATGGAAGGGAGAAAAACACAAGAAGCAACTCGGAGCACCGTTGAGGATGAATTCAGAGTTAAGTTGGAAGAAACACGTTTTGTCTAAATTGCGCTAACAAGGGGCACTGTGCAGCGAATCCTAGGTTTGAAATTTCGTTCTGATTCAGAAAAACAAAGATATGAACAAAGAAAACAGGAGGTACATATGCAAAGAAAGGAAACAATACATTTGACTTCTACAATTATAATCTTTTAATCAAAGCTTCAGGACTTCTGCATTAAGTTTCAATCGAGATCAAACTACATACAATAGACACTATCTACACTATTTTTCCAACCAACTGGGCTTACATTGAAAAAATAAAATCTATAGGCGAGGGAACCTCTTGGACTACCCTGCTCTCTAACTACTATCCTTAGAATATAGGAAACTAGTCACCTCTGTTCAATGACCTTTGGTATGACCTCTTTCCAAAAATAGGAAACAACTATGTTCGGTCGCGTCATAAACACTTGTTTCTTGTCATGGGGGGTTCGATTATCAGCAAGGTCTAGTCATAGATGAGATTGATGTGTCGCTGCCTTCCTTTGATAGACCATCTGAATGATCTAATGGTTTGTCATATTTCCACCCTCTACTGTAACGGCCCTGCTTCTGGTCACCTACTCATTTGTTAGGGCGTGTATGTGGTGAGAAACTGCAGACTATCACAATCATTACCAAACTGAAAAAAAACTATCCATGGGCGATGCTTTCTTCAAAATCGCCAAAATATGTGTCGCGTTTGGTAATACAAAAATGACGTAAGTTAATCCTGTTTCTTCTACGCACTGGCAAGGTCCGCACAAACTTTCTCCCCGGTCAATTCACATTCTCTGATATGTTTTGCATTCCTTTCTTCCCACGTCCTTTGTGCTTCACCCAGTTGTACAATTGTATCATGCACTTCCTGGAGCTTCCTCTTGAGCCACGTCACGTTCCCTTCGTGACCTTTTGATGCTAACATCTCAAGGGTCTTTGTTTCCAGTTGTTGTCTTAGTTCTCTGTTTTCCTGGTAGAGTTCGACGATGCCGAGTTGTGTCTCCTTCAGATGCTGAGATGGCTCTCGGACATTAGCACCCACGACATTTGTTCTCCTCGTTCTGCTCCCGCTTTCCCAACTTATGATTTCGGAAGGCTCTATCCGAATGGCGCACATAAGTAATTCCTCGGTAGCCTATCTTGTGCACGGCTCATTTGAGACTTGAGTTTCCCTAGCTTCCTTGTTCTTCCTTGGCCTGCCCCTTCTTCAGGGTATCTGTTTTTGGGGAGGCATGGCTTCCAACATCCTTCCTTCCGGTGTAATTTCTTCCACTTCGGTCTCCACGCGATGTGATATTATCATTTCTATAGGTAGAGGGAAATCTTCCTTTGAAAACTTGGGGATGCCCATTGTGAGTAAGAATAAATACCAGTCGCTTTGGGGATCAGGCCTGGCACTCCTACTACTTCGCATGCCTCTTCTTATGTTTTGAGGGTTTCCCATGGTGCAACACGAATCTATTTTACACACAATGGACTGGGCAGGGGCCCAAGGTGAAAAACTTGATCAGTCTGGGCTCGCGAGAAGAGCTACAAACACTGCATAAGCTCGGCTGGTGAGTAGAATGCTTGCAGAACATCTGAAATTTATAACAAAACAAGTGGAAGGTGGAAATGTGCCAGGAGTTTCTGAAGAGAACTAAAGATTTTATGTGGCACATATGTGTGACAAGTGTGTTTTCGGGCATGTGAGGCATGAATGATAAGATTTACATGGAATATTTGATACGAGCATCATGATTTTTCATTCTTCCAGCCTTCATAATGAGCTGATGATGGTCATTGCACTTGCGACGCGGCTTTTGTTAAACAAATTGCCTCGACCTGAGGCACGCACTGACTTCCCTTATGAGAGGACCCAACCCCTTTGGAATAGACTCATACTTTTTACACATGTTTTGACTCTGACATCCCTTCTCAACTCCAAGGGCCAACCAACCATTGGCTTGACTTCGACTTTTATGTTGTCCCGTACCTGATCTTACATGCTTTGGAACACGGATGTAACCTGACTAAGACTGACCCTATTTTAATAAAAATGGCAGCGCTAACACCTTCAACAACTGATTTGATTGTGAAAGTCATTTTATAATGATGGATAGTTGTATCATTGCAATGGATTAATCATACAAAGGAAAGTTTCCATTGCATTATAAAGCTTGTAATTTGTCAACATTGGTACTTGTTAAATGCATGATGCATAAGGGAATATTGATGCATAAGAGGTTTAAATTTTATTTAAGATACACACTTCCCTGGTTGGTCTTTCTACCTTTGTAAACTTTCTATCTTGAAGTAATTAGTTTCTAGTTAATGATATCAGGAGATTTTTTTTTTCCGTACGGTGGTTTTCTCCATTTAAAAATATCATTGTGCATTCATGTGGTTATGTTTACTGGATAATAAAATATATTTTTGTATTGCATTTTAAGAATTTCCATTTTTTAATCCCATTTGCAAAAACAAAATGTGTGAAAAGCTAGATAAAGAGCATAAGTGAGGCACATGTAGTACACGTATTCACTCACAATTCACCACTAAATTCATTCACTTAGAAAACCAACCTAGAAAAATCTCTTAACTACAAATATTTGAAGGATATAAAAGAATTAACATTTCTCATTCCCATGTGAATATTATAGATATAGAGGAATTAAGGAATCATAGTTTTTTTAAATCCTTGTAAAGATATGTGGAGAAGCATATATAAAAATTCTTGGCTCAAGGACTATGACTCAATTACACTGAATCAATCACACTCATTGTCACATAAGTACTATTTTCTTCCAAAGAAAAAAGTTAATTTATTTTATTTGTTCAAAAACAATGACTCAACATACAAGATTTCTTATAATACTGCACATAGTCCATATGCTAGCTGGAATCCTCAAATATTGAACCCAAATGGTTAGCAAAATAATTTTGACCTACAATTTTTTTTTTCAATTACTTTTATTGCACGTTAAATTTCTATTTTTTGTTGGATTTATGCATATAGTGTTGGGGAAAGTACCCTAGAGAAATTTCCAAAATTCATATATATTAAGAAAAAATGAAACAAAGTTTTCCCCATTGTAACCAACACCTGATCAACAATTCAAGTGCCTAAGATTCTTATTGTCTTGTCCTACTCAAGTAGTGAACTAAAGGACACTAGTATCTTTGAGTTTTGGTGGTAGTCTCATGTTGAAACTTAGTGTCTTAAAGTAGTTTTTGATAGCTCATGTTTGTTTCCATTTCAAGGTTTTGGAATATAAACTAAGAAAAAAAAATTGAATACATGTCCATAATATATGAATCTATAAGTAAAACTTGAGTAATTGAGTGTGGGACTCATACAACTCTCTTACAGTGTTAAAAAATTACAATAGTTCCATAGAATAATACATAACAATTTCAACTTTCTCATAATCAAAATAATGAAAATCGTAGTTGAAATAATAAAAATTAGTCCATAATCACCCAAAAGGAGGATGAAAATAGTCCACAACTTATTCATCTTTTATCTCTAAATATGCCACGGACCATATATTCCATCTTTGAACTTGCCTTTGACAAAACATCTGCATCTTCATTCATTTCCCTGTATATATGCTGAAAAGCGACAACATTAAAATTTGATTTGTAAATATATAGTTCATTGAAAATGGGACTTAACATATAGTTATCTAAATTGTATGAACCCCTCATCAAATTTGTCACATCATTGAGTCTAAAAAAATTTGGACTTTGTTGATTCCTTTTTATAGGTTACTTTTCAGAATGTCAAATAGCAACAAACTTGCAAAATAAAATTTCACAATTAAATATAACAAAAAGGT
Source organism: Picea sitchensis (assembly GCA_010110895.2). Lineage (NCBI taxonomy): Eukaryota > Viridiplantae > Streptophyta > Pinopsida > Pinales > Pinaceae > Picea > Picea sitchensis. The sequence goes on along the minus strand of SNQJ01S0003527.1, from coordinate 21,594 downwards.
CACCACAAATATGAAAACTCTCGCATGTGATTTTGCAATATTCCTGATACAATATATTATACAGAATAGAAAATATCTAGAAAGAAATGATAGAAGAATAATGATTTTTCCATAAAAGTATCAAAAGAACATCAGAATAAGACTAGATTAATCACCAGGAAGAGCAACTTTATTATGATAGCAATGTTCACTTGCCTCTTCGAGGAGGAAACCTCCAGCAGAGCAAAGCTCTATTAAAATAATCTCCAAGACCAAACTTCTCATACATTCGATTATTATTTATAGTAAATCTATCTACCATAAGAACAATCTAGAGGAATATCTTCTAGAAGCGAAAGTTTCTATTAGGTCTTCTTACATTTGAACTATTCTTCCTTATTTCTAGGCCTTATTAATATTGGCCTTTATTACATGGAAAATATATTATTATACCCACATGAGGAGTTAGGGAGGTTAGGTCCCTAACATGACCTCCCCCTTAAAAAAAATTCTTGTCCTCAAGGCTTGAGATGAGGAAATTGTTGTAGAATGTTAGCTAGCTCCTAGGTGGAATCTGTTGGAGTTGTATCTTTCCATTGTACTAACACTTCCTTGATGGTGCGGTGATGTAGATGATACTCACGCTGATCCAAAACTGCTTGGGGATGAAACCATATGGATCCTTCTTCTTCCAACTCAGGAAGACTGGTTTGAGTTTGGCACTTAGTTCCAATCACCTTCTTTAAGCACGAGACATGAAAAACATGATGGATATTAGAATGATTTGGTAAATATAAATGGTAGGTGACATGTCCCACGTGTTTGAGAACTATATATGGACCATAAAATTTAGGTGCATGTTTCTGACAATGGTTTACATCCTTGAGTGAAGTTTGTTTATAAGGTTGCAATCGAAGAAACACCTGGTCCCCTTCAACAAATTGACATTCAATACGACCTTGATCATCTTTTTGCTTCATGCAATTCTGATCTATGACCAAATTATCTTTGAGAGAATAGAGAATAGCTTCTCAAACTGTAAGAGTGTGGTCAACCTCCTAAACCTTAGAGACTCCTAGCATGTATGAGAGAACTGAGGGTGAATGTTTTCCATATACTAATTAAAAATGAGTCATGCGAGTAGTTGTATGTTGACATGTGTTGTACCACCATTCAGCTAGTGGAAACCATTGCAGCAATTGAGTTTGCCTTTCAAATGAAAAACACCGCAAATATGTTTCCAAACACTTGTTGACCACTTCAGTTTGGCCATCAGTGTTAGGATGATAGGTTGTTCTAAGATGCAATTGGGTTCACTGGAGCCTAAACAATTCTTCCCAGAAATTGCTAGTGAAAGTGGGATCTTTGTCAGAGACAATAGAGTGAGGAATGCCATGAAGCTTGAAAATGTTATCCATGAAAAGTTGAGCCATGGTAGTTGGAATAAATGGGTGTTGAAGAGAACATAAATGAGCATATTTAGAAAGATGATCAACTACCACCATGATGACTAAATTATTACCTGATTTACGTAAGCCAATAATGAAATCCATAGAGATATCCCTCTAAATAGTGGGTGGAATCGTGAGTGGTTGTAGCGTGCCGAGAGATTTGACTTTTTATCCTTTGTTGTGTTGACATACATCAAATTCTTCCATGAAGTTGCAAACCTCCTATTTCATTCCCTCCCAGAAAAAGGAGTGTTTGTATCGGTCATAGGTTTTGGTAAACCTTGAGTGCCCAATTGTGGGTGAAGCATGTATCTCAGAAAGCATTGTGCATTTAAGTTGTGAATGTTTACTTAAATACAGATGACCTTTTTAGCGTAGCTCATCATTGTTCTAAGAGTACCCCTGGGAGACTAGAGAATTGTCTTGCAATTGGTGGATCAAACATGAACTTTTGGGATCTTCCAACCATTCGAATGTCTTGGAGCCAATAAGGTACAATGATAGAGAGGGAAAAAAGGGACCCTTCATCTTCATACTTACATGGAAGAGCATCAAAAACTACATTGTCTTTTCCTTTCTTGTAAATGATCTCATAATCATATCCAAATAGCTTAGTCACCCATTTATGTTGCTCTGGGGATGAAAGACATTGCTCTAGAAAATACTTAAGGCTCTAATGATCTGTCTTAATTTGGAAGTGTTTCCCCAATATATAAGGGCACCAGAGATCCACTACATGCAAGATAGCCAAAATTTCCTTTTCAGAAGTGGATTGGCCCAAATGATGCTCTAAAAGTTGTTTTCTCGTGAAGGCCAAAGGCCGGCCATATTGCATAAGGACTACACCAATTCCTCTCCTTGAAGCATCACATTCCACGAAAAAGGTATTTGTGAAGTCGGGAAGGGCCAAGATAGGAGTGGTGCACATATCCTCCTTCAATTCTTGGAAGGATTGATCAATTGTTGTAGTCCAAGTGAAAGCATTATTTTTAAGGAGAGTCGTGAGAGGTGCTGTAATTTTTCCATAATTCTTGAAAAACTTGGGATAATAACCTATTAAAACCATAAAACCACGCAATATTTTGAGAGTCTTAGGTCAAGGCCAATCCTGCATTGCTTCAATTTTCTTTGGATCCACCCTGACAACATATTTTCCAACAATACAACCCAAATACTCCACTTCCGAGGATCCAAAAGGACATTTAGATTGTTTGAGGAAACGTTGGTACTGAGAGAGTAAATGAAGAACTTTATCCACATGAGCAAGATGGGCGGTCCATATTTTACTATAGATGAGAATATCATCAAAGAAAACTAAGACAAACTGACAGAGAAAATGATGGAAGACATGATTCATGAGGCTTTGGAACGTGGATGGAGAATTACATAAGCTAAAGGGAATTACCAAGAACTCATAGTGGCCCTCATGTGTTCTAAAGGAAGTATTAGGAATGTCAGCCTCTTTCATATGTATCTGGGGATAGCTAGAATGAAGATCAAGTTTATTAAAATACTGGGCACCACTTAATTCATCCAAGAGATCATCAATGACAGGAATGGGAAACTCAACTTTGATGGTCATTTTATTGAGGGTGCAAAATTTAGGACACATATGCCAAGAGCCTTCTTTATTAAGGACCATGACCACATGAGAAGAATAGGGGTTAGTACTAGGACTTATAACACCTACAGCAAGCAATTCTTGGAAAATTTTCTCAATTTCATTTTTCTATGCAAAGGGATGGAAGTAGGGACAAAAATTGGGAGGAAGGCTTCTAGGGATGAGAGGAATGGAAGGATCATGAACACCATGGGAAGGGAGAATTCATTGGGAAGTAGAAAAAATAGATTGATGTTTGGAGAGGATGGATTGAAGTTCGATATGCATCGATGGTATCTTAGTGGCTTGAATGGAATGGAGTTGTGCAATAATGCATGAATGCCCTTTTTTGAGGAGATTTTCCATGCGATGGGAACTGATGATCTCAGGGGAACCGACTGTGATTCCTTGGAACTTATACTATTGGCCCTCCTAGGTGAATTACATGATTAATTCCTTAAAATCCATGAGGATGGGACCCAGAGTCCTCAACCATTCAGAACCTAGCACAATGTCACAACCACCCATGTCGATAGAAAACATATGAGATTTCATGTTGTACTAGCCAATTTGGAGATGCACATTTTCACAATGCCCCCACATTTCATGGAACCTCCATTGGAAATCATGATTTGAAAGTTATGGACTGCACAAATATAGAAATTAGTTTCTTGGGAAATGTAGTGATGAATAAAATTATGGCTTCTACCACTATCAATGAGGATTATGACTTTTTGATGCTTAATGTACCCAATTACTTGATGGTTTGGGGAGTCGAGAAGCCAGTGAGAACATTCATGGAAATGAATGGTTCAACTTCTGGAGGGTCCACTAGTGGGGCCAGATCAGTTGGGTCAGGGGAATCAGCCACAAGAGGAGCCTCAACCTCTTCTTAAGAAACATGTTCAGATATGGCCATAAAGAGCTTTTGTTTCTTACACTTGTGCCCAGGGAAATATTTTCTAGCATAATTATAACACGGGCCCTTGAGTTGGCATTCATCCATTTAGGCCCTCATCAATTTATGGATATTCAGTGGAGTGGAAGGAGGGGTGGGAGTGAGAGATTTAGGGTGTGGAATAAAAGAGAGTTTTCTGGTTGGAGAAGAGATAGCTTGTTGTGATTCCTTATCTCTTTTAGTAAATTCCACCCAACTCTTGGGGTGATCCACAAGGACATGCACAAAAATATCTTCCTAGTCCACTGATAAATCATTCTTAGAAAAAATCATCAAACATGCCCTCTGTGCGGAACTACAAGTGCTCAAAAGCGGCTATAAAGTCTTCCACTGTGCCATATTGTTTCAACTTGGTCAAGTGACATAAATGGTGGGTGTCAATGTTGAAGCATTCATAAATCTTTGCAACAAATTGTGTCCAAGCCACATACCCTTGGAAAGTATTTTTTTTCCATTGCCACCATTGCCAACGTTCCTGATCTAGATGGATAACACCATACTAGAGTTTGGAAAAATCATCAGTAATTCCATACAAAGAGAAATAGTGTTCCATTTGGGTGACCCAACCGGTGGGATCCAAGCCATCAATTTTTTTNCCACTCAAGGAAGGAAGAGTTCCCGTTGAAAAGGAGGGCATTGAAAATTGTGGGAATGGGAGGATGTCTCACCTTCAGGGTGAAAAGGTTGGTCAGATGAGTCTATAGGAATATTCATTTTATTTCAGATATTAGAAGCGAAGGATTCAAGTTGGGTAGAAATGTCATGTTTTAAGTTTCCCATTTCAGAATTGATTTTCCACACTTCCTGTTGGGTCTCTTCAAAATTAGAGGACAAAGTCTTGAAATGAGATGAGAAAGTATTGAAGCGGGATTCGAAGTCTTGGCTATGGGTGTTTTTCATGATGAAAGGGGCAGGTGGGACCACTTAGAAAAAAAAGGGTTACGATGAAGGGTATCACAATGATTGAGGTGAAGAGGAGAATTTAATGGGGTAGGTCCCAAATAAGGGGATTTGGAAGGGAGTGGGACCACAAGGGAAAAAAAGTGGAAAATTGATAGGTGTTACTACGATCATAATGAGAAAAGGAGTCTAATGGGGTAGGTCTAAAATAAGGGTACTAGGAGGTTCCAGACATTTTATTTTATTTTTAACTCTTGCCAAGTTATATGTCGAATGAAATAATATTGCAAAGGCGAAATGTTGGAATTCTTAGCAGGAAAAAAGATGTAGTAATTTTGCAACCCTAATGCGGACATAAAAGTTGTACTGCAATAGATATTGTTTGTTCTTGATTTTGTTATGTTCCTAAGGGTTAGGGTTTGTAGGGAATCTATAGTCAAGGGTTTGCCATGTGCTATTGCTCTCTGATATACATGCGCGGTCCAACAGTAGTACTCAACCCAATATCTCAGGGCACCAACTAAGGATGTTAGACTGTACCTTTATCCATACTACCTCACTACCCAAGTACTAGAAAGTCACTTCTTGAGTGTTGTTCTTGGAAAAACTATAGTTGTTAGGCGGCTGATCGGTTTATCTACGGAGGGCTTCTGTATACAATTGTTGTCTGATGCGGTACCACTTGAAGAGGTACCAAAAGGGGTTACAAGGGTGGCCAACAAATGTGCACTTAAGTATCACTTCTATTTCATGCATGTATTACTCCCCGACCATGGGTTAATGCGCGTAATGACAGATCTTTGTAGCTTAAAGATGCCAGAATATGTCTCTACCCTGAAAAACAAAATTTCCCACAGTTTCTTCCCAGTAAAGCACTACGATACCACTTGCAATAATCTTGATACAACATATTATGTAGAATATAAAATATCTAGCAAGAAATGACAGAATAATAATGATTTATCCAGAAAAGTATCACAAGAACATCATAATAACACCAGAATAATCACCAGGAAGAGACACTTTATTATGATAGCAATGTTCTCTTGCCTCTTCAAGGGGGAAAACTCCAGCAGAGAAATTCTCTATTACAATAATATCCAAGACCAAACTTCTCATACCCTCAACTCTTATTTATACTAAATCCATCTACCATAAGAACAATCTAGAGGAAGATCTTCTAGAATAAGAAGCTTCTATTAGATCTTCTTACATTTGACTTATTCTTCCTTATTTCTATGCCTTATTAATATTGGAAATTATTACATGAAAAATATATTATTCTACCTACATGAGGAGTTAGGGAGATTAGGTCCCTAACAAATTTCCTCCCCCTGAACCCAAAACTATCTATAATGCCTCACTACAAAAATGTCATGTCCTCCTCCTAGATCCAAACCTCTCTAAATTCCTTCCTAAAAAATTTGCAAGAAATCAATATGGATTAATGTATGAACTATTTTAAACACATGAACATTATTATGGCATAAAGGAAGATAAAAAAATTACATAAAGACATTGATGCAAAAGTGCAAACTAATGATGAATTTTATACAAGATGACTATAATAGAAAATGTAACAAAAATTGGAATCATAAGTCTTAGGGGATGTTCTCTTTATTTTAAAAGTGAAGAAACCTTCATCTAGATCGTATATTATTGTTTAATTGTTGTCCTAATTTGGAAGGTTCTCCTCTTGGAAATTGGAATTCCTATAGAAATGAGACCAAATATCACAAAGTGTAATCATTCCCATAACCAATCTATGATACTAGATCCCTTAATTAGAGAGACCAAACCACGTCATTAAAAGGTAAGTGTTACCATAATAATCAATATTAGTATTCATATTACTTATGTCTAATCCTTGTGAATACAGGTACCAACTACTTGGAATACATGGAAATTATACTAGCTTTGTTACTAGTGAGCTTCATTGTAACATTCTACTCATATATGTTACAGTACATGATCTATTTCCATATGTTCCAGGTTAAACTCATATCAATTAATAGAGTGCGTGTATAGGTTCAAGCACACTAAGCAATGATACTAATGGGTGATCTCTACTCTATTCCCATAACCTTCATACTAGTAATTCACCTAATCACTTTTTGTAATGTGAGTAATAGAGATACTACATTATTCTTGGAAATGAGTAACATGAGATCAGTAAACACTATAATATAAATCTTATCCTATTCATGGATCTACGTACTTTACTTAATTATCTATAACATGTGATTCTAACCACTATAAGCTTGATGTTTTCCCCTTAGTTCGATCTTGTAATTTGTTTCATATATGATTACTATGGACTTTGTACTCTCCATATCTTGTTCAAGATCTAAGACTAGTTATAGAAGATATGTAAACTTATGTTGATTATGTAAATATAGAGAAAACAAACCTACTTATATGCTCATAAATAGTGGATACACAGATTTGATTAGGTAAACATAACCAATCATGTTCTCTATAAACATCATAATGTTCTAATTATAGGGACACTATGATTCCCATTACCCATACTTGCTCGGAATAACCCTTTTCATTGAGTACTAGTAGTTGAACCTTTGTATGATATTAGAACATCACCATAATGGGATTAGAGCCACATATTCACGATAAATCACAAAAAATATCCATGATAAAGATGGCAATTGTGAACATGGTTTTTAACCAAAGTAGAAGGGTTTAGAAAGTAGATCTTTGGCTAGCAAGGAGATAGAAGAGAAGATGATATGATACTAATGGTCAAAGGTCAAGAAAAAGGCCCTTATGAACCTTATAGAAGATGACATGGAATCTGACATATATTTGAAAATCATTTTCATAGAATTTCGGGTCGGTTGGATCTTCCCTTTTAGCACCTAGAAATTCCACCTAAAAAACAAGAAAGGACTACGACTAACTATATAGGTGTTGAGCCAATGTCACCTTGCCCTGAACTTATCTCACTTTGGATTGGTGATTTTCCAACCATAGGGGGGGATTACCTAAATAGTCCATAGTATCAATTTATAATCAAAGGAGAAAGTACGGCTTTAAACTAATAAAATAAGTTGTTGTCTAGATTGAAATCAAATATAATTGAGGAAGTATATAAGTGTGCAACAAACACACAAAACTTGGAATCAATTCTAAATGCAAAATGACCAAGTATAAGATTAAATGGATGATAACCTCCTTCTATTATGTGCTAAATCGGTGTGGGACAACAAGCTAAAAACACTTTAAAATGCCAGACACACTAAAATCGATAAACTAGGTACTAGATATAAATGGACATATAAACCAATGCGCATGGACAATTAGGACATTCTATATCTATGTAGAACCAGAGCTAGAAACCATGTTAACCTCGTTGTTTTTATGCGTAAAATGCAAATTGAATGTAAATTTTAGAGTCTTAGATGATATTGTTATGCAAGTTGGGAAAATGTTATAGTTTCCCCTTGTTTTTGTATAAAAAGTAAAAAAACTAGCAAATCAAACTTCTTTTTTTTGACAGAAAACTCAAAAACTAATACAAATCTAACATAAATTACCTATATGCATAAAAATATAAAAATTGATGAAATATTAGTTCAGTTTGTTTCTAAATGATTAAATATTGGGTGATTTTTTTTTGGAAGGCACTAGCATAAAAAAAAACTTTGGAGTTTAATTACTACAAACTATTACTAGTAATTGATCATGGCGAAAAATTACATAGAGATGGAATCTATATAATCCTGGAGTAAAGACTTAATGAAATGAGAACTAAATGTATTTATTTACTGGAAATCATTCTTAAACTATTTCCCCTTCACTGGAATCTTCCTAGGATGGAGGATTGAAATGACTTGAGGGTAAACTTGGTACTTGACCCATGGATGGTAGAAAATGAAGTATATAAACTTTTTGGAGACCTTAAGTCGAATAAGGATTATTTCACCTAGTAAATGTATTTTATATGAATATCAGTGATTTATGGATAGTTATATGGATAAAGGGGAAGAGAAAAGGTGGAAGTGAGAATATCTATGGAAATTGAAATCCCCATGAAAATTGGAACTTTATTGTGGCTTGCCCTCACAAATAAAATATTGACATGGGATAATTTCTAGAGGAGGTTTTGCAATGGTCCTAGCATGTGTTTCTTGCATAGAGAAATGGATGAAAGAATAAGTTAACTCTTCATTGGATGTCACTTATCTAAAACTCTATGGGAAGCTACAAATATTTTAATAGGATGTAAAACAAATTGGACTAGGTATAATATTGAGGGAGACTAGGAGAAGCAAGTTGATGATAAATGGGTAATTAAGCATCCGACTCTCCCAATTGTAGTTATATGGTCAATTTGTTTTGCTAAGAGAAAACAAATCTTCCAAGATATTTCTCTTTGCCCTACTAAATTTTTTCATATGATAAAACTTTCCTTTAATAATATACCCAAGCCCAAGATAAAAGTGAAACATAGACAAATCACTAAAGTTATAATTAATAACAATTATCCTTAGTGTCTTTTTTATGGAGACTCCAAGGGTAATCTAGGATCATGTGGTGTAAGAAGTTTTATTTATTATAACATACACTACATATCTCAAAAATACATGTAGCCACTAACTATTGAATAATGCATTAGAAAGGAAAACAAACCTATCCATTAATGTGTCTATTTATGGAAGGTTATAGCGCCATCTTTTCCTCCTGTGGGTAATTGGTTTGTTTGGAACGCAGTCAATGGAGAAAATGTTCCTAAAAAAGTTTAAAATAGTACCTTCCAACCTGTCGTTGGTTCTTCTTTGCCTCTCTCTCCTCCATGTTGGCCTATAATACATTTGAAATGCATATAGACATTAGTATAAGTACTTAAATTGGAAAAAAAAAAATTACAATAAAATTATGATGCATCCAATAATAGTTACAAAATTTCAAACATGCTTGATACTTGTGAATCGCCAACCAGAACATTTTCCAAAATGGATGAAGGATGCCCCATACCCAAGGTTCCCTCCTAGTTACCTTGAGATTTGAAAATTTGAACTGTAAGTCATTTCATTTTTAAATTAAAATTTGAAATGACACTGCAATTTTCATAACAAAAAATGTTCCAAGCATGGAACTATACCTTTAAATCGCCAACCATAACATTTTCCAAAATGGAACAAGGCTTTCCCATACCCAAGGTTCCCTCCTAGTTACCCTGATATTTGAAAATTTGAATTGTAAGTCATTTTGTTTTTAAATTAAAATTTGAAATGGCATTGCAATTTTCATAACTAAAAATGTTTTAAACATGCAATTATACTTGTGAAATCCCAACCAATGCAAAACCTTCCATGATAAATGACCCTAGTTAAAAATTTAGAGTTGAATCATTTAACATCCGAGTGAAATGCAATTAATGAACATAAACACTTTGTGTTAATTTAGAAGTTTCGATGAAGTGGATTGAATAACAAAATAATTATCATCCAATGCATGAAACATTTGACTTGATAGTAACACATAACGATCCAATTCCCTCTTTGTCATGCCCTATTAAGTCTTTCCGGCCATTGTGACAAAACTTTGCATAAAAAAGTACGTCTTCGAGGCTCATGCAGTCTATCTCATCATTCTTTTTATAAATAAATCTTTCACAGGCACTATATCACACTCTTTGCTCATCCAAACCAACATCAATACCAATAGGATTTGAATTTATATTATGTTCTATTGCATCCCTTGCGTCCTCGTCAACTTGTGAAGTGGCCTCCATCTCCAAAGGTAAAGAAACCACCCTTGGTGGACAAAATACCAAGGGTGGTGGAGGTCTAAGCAATGATGGATCTTGAAATGCACCTCTCTCATTATATGTTCAACCTTTACCAACACCATAATACTTGGATGGTAGGTCGATATTATCTTGGTGCATATTCTCAAAAAACTCTCCATAAATAAACCTTGCAAAATAATATGGCACCTCATCATTCCTTGGAAATCTTCCATATGATGCCAAAAATCGATCATAAATATGGATAGCGATGTTAAGGTTCTTGACATATTCCACCTTTAATATCAGTTGCTTTGGTCCTTCCTTAAAATTAAACATTGATTTTGCTTTCTCTTTTGAGACCCTTTTCTCTATTTTGGGCCATTTATCATGGCCCACCACTTCTTTCTTGTATCTCCTCAACATATCAATGAAAGTATTGTTTGTTGGCCCAAGGTTCTTAAATACATCAATGAAGTTTTCAAAAGAATGAAAAATAACCTCCAAGCTTTGTTTTCTCTCAGCAGAGAGATCCATTTGTTGAAGATCTTGCTTCAACTTTGTATGGTGGGATGTGAAGTGTTTAAGGTTCATTTCTTCAGTAGTTCCTTTCCATGGAAGCACCTCGTCAATGTATGAGGGATAGGTGGTAATAGGGGTATAATCTTCATTTTGATGAAAATGCACCTCTCGTTAACCTTCACCTCACCCTCCTCTTCATATTCATCCTCTGCTTCATTACTTCCCACAACTTTATCCAAATCCTCTACGCATTTTTAAAAAAATCATATAGTTACAAAAATGCACAAAAACATGTCCATATGAACTTGATTTATATAAAAAAAATAAAATAAATTTACCAGCCATAAGTTGTTGATGTGATTGGGGGTGTACATTGGATGATAGGGGGGAATGTTTGTTCAGTCTTGATCGATTACAACTTCCCCCTAAATCATCACCATTAGAGAATTGCATTGATCCTTCATGCAATGGATCACATGTTGCATCACCTTCACATGATTGTGCTCTCTCTTCTTTATGCATGACTATATATAGATGAATTTTATAGTCTTCTAGACTGACTAGATCTCCCTTTTTTACTGAACTCCCTTACTTCAATAATTTCCACCGCCTTACTAGGATTCTCTGTCGAACCAGGGGTCCTTGTCGAGATAGGGGTCCCTCTATTTCTTTCATTGGAATTCCTAAAGCATTTTTGAGGCATAATTGGAGGATCACATTGCACAACTCCTCTAGATCCATGTATATTATATATGTGTATCGATATGCAAATGTATGACAAGAAACAATTGTATGTGTCAGAAGAAAATTATGTTAACCAATTGACAATATTTTATTTTACATCAAACCAATTCCATTCTTCATCTGGTGGCTATTCATATTGAAATTCCAAAGTGTCAATCCCAATTTTCCTAGTATATTAAGAAAGGTATAGAACCTGAAATATTGAAGAGTTCTATAAGAAAGTGTGTGTTTCCATTCGAGCAACCCCATCAATCATACACACTAAGAAACATTTCCTTAAAGTGCAGAATCATTACTTGACAATGAAACTAACCTATGAAAAGATAAAGAAAAAATTAATTGCTCGATTAAAATATTTTAACGTCGATGTTGATGAAGAGAATGATGACTAAATTATTAAAGTTATTGGATCAACTATTTGTTTTCCCCTTCCTTTTGGGTGAATTGCAAAACTTGCAAAAAAGAGGATTCTTGGGAGTGGAAGGCTTTGTGGAATATTAAGAATACTCTTAAACGAAAGGTGTATATGCAATGTGGATATAATGATTTTTTTTAATATAATATATAGTAAACTGCATTATTGCACCATTCATGGGGTAGAGTTGGTCACTTCTTAAATATTGAAAATGGATTCATCTTAGAAGGAATCATTTCCTCAGTTGACATAAGATGAGGGAAGGAGGAATCACCTAGATGATTATACATGATCATTCCCTTTTGGTACTTTTTCTTGAGAAATTCAAGGTCAAAATCCCATTGAATAAGGATCCATCAAACCATATGTCCAGTGAAGAGGTTAATCTTCCTAAGAAATAATAGAGAGGTTTATGTTGAATAATGACATGAATTTTTTGGTTAATAATGTGATGTCTAAGACTCTTGTTATAGAATATCAAGTCCAAGATACAATTCTCAACTTATAATATTATTTGACCTCATAGGGAACAAATATGCCACTGATACAATAGATAGTACTCTAAAGGTCTTGGTCACCAATGTGCACAATATCAATAGGTGATCATCAATAGGATGAGAAAGGAGGGGAGGATAAATTAGAATTATTTGATATTATAAAATCATTTTTGAGTTACTTATATACAATTAAGTGGAGCATACTCTTTTATGAGGGAATTTATAGATAGTAATTGTGAGAAAAAAAAGCTAGGAAGCATAATAGTACCTAAATTTTTCCTAGGAAAGAGAATATTTTGGTAATCATATGGGGAGACATCATTTCACAAATAACATGGATTTTGTTTAGGTCAATATTAATTCCACAACAATAAATGATTACCCCTAGAATCCTACTAGATTCAACCACAAAAATACATTTTTGAAGATTAAATTTTCCTTGAGATAAGAGGCATTGATATTGTGAAAGTCAACACAATCATGGATGAACCCAATCTATTTCATGATGGGGACTTGAGTGAAGATTCTTTGATTTCTCATCTATTTCGATGTTTATTCTAATTATGACTTCATAAAAAATGTTTTAATTTTCTTCTTCAAAGAAAGGAGGAGTGGAGGAAGGAATTCCTCACATTCGACTTGTAAGACCACATTCTAGGGTGGGAGAAGAGGGTTGGTATCAATCACTAGGAATCTCGTTGAAAGTGAAGAAAATTGAGCTCCTAGAGGGTATTCCATCCTTCTTAGAGAACATGAGCTCAATGATACTCTCATCATTTTGAAGGATATTATTTAGCTATAAGACACCATATGAATGGCGTGATCCAAATCCTGGGTGTGAATGGGTCGGTCCACAAAATTGGTTCTAACAATGCTATACACATGTAGGGATAAGAGAAGCATCTATAGATAAATATGCCTTATTATAAATAAACAATCATTCTATGTTAAATCCAACATAATGACAAAAGGTCCCTGTAGAGGTGTTGAAGATGATAGGAGTATGCAATCCAAGAGTATGGAATAGGTGGAAGAGAGATTATATGAATATGTGTATCTAATTCAAGTGTGTTCTTATAAGATGTTGATGCTTGAAATAAACATTGAATAATTATAAATAAACATGTCAATAAATATGCCTTATTATAAATAAACAAGCATTCTAGGTTAGAGCCAACATAATGACAAAAGGTCCTTGTAGAGGTGTTGAAGATTATAGGTGTATGCAATCTAAGAGTATGGAATAGGTGGAAGAGATATTAGATGAATATGTGTTTCTAATTCAAGTGTTTGCTTACAAGATTTTGATGCTTGAAATAAACATCGAAGAATTAACACAAAAAACACTCTTGTAGGGTTGATCAATATGGAAAGGGGAATGTAACCTAGGCTCTTTTATACCCTAAAACTAACAATCATTGGAAAATTGTTTTGTTAAGATAGTCACTAGAGATCTTCTACTTTACAGGTATTAAATATTCTCTACCTTACAGATATTAAGTATCATTACAAATTAATTATTTTTTCTTAAGTTAGTGATGAATTAATTATTCGTTCATGTTAATATATACTATGATTAATTATATGGTAAGTATATCAACCAATTATAACATAAAAGAAATAAAATAACATGAGTAAAATGCATTTGTAAAAATCATGTAAATAACCACTATCAAATCAAAGGAAATGATGTACAAGTTTAAAACGGAGAAAACTAATCAACAACTAAAATATTTTAAAGAACAATGAAGAAGGGAAAGTAGATCATAATGTACAAGAAAGCAATAGATAAGGCCAAAAATATAATTTCATTAAAATATTTAATAGAAAAATATTATAACCAATTGATAGGGATGATAATTTTGAGATGTTAATTGGTTAGGATTTCAATGAGTGTGATGTTTCTGAAACTATATGATACTCATAACAACATGTAATAAAATGGAATAATCCTTGTATGATTAATAGTTTAGAAGAATCTACATCAATATTAATTATTTGGAAGAAATCCACCTACATCGTTTGATTAGTCTTGTAGATTTGAGTAGAAATGTATAACCACAAATGCATATAAACAAATGTAACATTGTTTCAAATATACTGCTTAATTTGTGAGATTTCCTTTAATATTTATTAAAGATTCTTTTAATATTCCATTTAAAAATACAAAAAAATGATGATCATTTCCTAATCTGTTAATTTGTAGAGTATCATTGAGGAATAGGAACCTAAAATATGATGGATATTGTTAGAAAACAAGATCGTAGAACAATAAAATAAAAAATATGTGGAAATAAAACACAAAAGATACACAATACAATAGAGACATAGATATTTGTGGTTCACCTAGTGTGGGCTACGTCCGCCAGAGAAATTGTCAGGTCCTTACTTTTTAGTATCCAAGAAATGAAGGGATACAACCTACAACACAACCATTCTAACTTCCTCTTCTTTATCTCAAAGTTTCATCTCACATAATACAATATTCACTCTCATACACAACCACAATAAAATTCCCTCATACAAAAATGGGTTTCCTTTTTTTGGAGAAAAACCCTAACATAACTTCTATCATCATATTTGCGACCTTATAATGAAAAATCTAGATTGACTATGAAATTATAATATTTTACAAGGAAATTTTCCCAAAATTTTCCCCAAGGGGTTGATGGCCCCCATGTCCCCCAACTCGGGGGTAGGTCACCCTTGGACCATCTTCATTTGGGGGACATCCCCTGAACCTCCAACAAAAGGAGGCTAGGAATACCTACATATGCATCAGGAATATAATCGGTCTCTACAACCAATAATCTCCATTTGGAGACTGGTCACAAAAACTTTCTTGTTGTTGTACCTACTAGACTATGATCCACCTTAGACATGAAAAATTTCGCATCTTCACCTTCATGCTTGAAGGACAGTTCGAACTTAGCAAGAATTCAGCTTCTCCCTAGTTACTACCTTTGTCCTCAAGGCTTGAGATGAATAAATTTCTACAGAATGGTAGCCAGCTCTCAGGTGGTATCTTCTAGTTGTGTGTCCTTCCACTGAACCAAAACTTCCTTGATAGTGCGTTGGCAGAGACAACGCTTAGGTTGGTCCAAGATTACTTTTGGTTGCAACCAAATGGAACCATATTCATCCAACTCAGGTAGACTAGTATGAGTATGGAACCTAGTGTCGAGCACTTTCTTAAAGAAGGAAACATGAAAAACAGGGTGGAGCTTAGAGTGACTGGGCAACTCTAACTAGTAGGCCACGGGCCCCACTCTCTTGAGAATACAGTAAGGACCATAGAATTTGGGGGAGAGTTTCTGATAGTGTTGGGCTTTGATTGAAGTCTTCTTATATGGTTGGAGATGAAGAAATAACTAGTCCCCTTCAACAAATTCACGTTGAGAATGACCCTGATCTGTTTTTTGTTTCATGTGATTATCATCCATGACCAAATTTTCTTTGAGAGTACAGAGGATGGCCATGCAGACTGCAAGAGTTTGATCCACTTTCTAAACCTTAGAGAAACAAGTCATGTATGATGCAATTGAAGGTGGCAGTTTTCCATGGACTGGTTCAAAGGGAGTCATGTGAGTGGTCGTGTGGTAAGAAGTGTTGCACCACCATTCCGTGAGGGATAACCACTAAACCCACTGATTTTTTCTGTTAGATGAAAAACACCTAAAATTGGTTTCTAAACACTTGTTGACTGCTTTAGTTTGTCCATCAGTCTGAGGATAATATGTTGGGCTGAGATTTAATTGGGTTTTCTGGATTTAGAACAATTCTAGCCAGAAAGTGTTGGTGAAAGTTGGATCATGGTCATAAACAATAGAATGAGGCATGCCATGGATTTTGAAGATATTATCCATAAAAATTTGAGTTATAGTGGATGTTGTGAATGGGTGTTGACGATCACATATATGAGAATATTTATAAAGATGATCCACTACTACCATGATGACTAACATATTACCTTATTTAGGTAAGCCAACAATGAAGTCCATAGAAATATTTGTCCAAATAGTAGGTGGGATCGAAATCGGTTGGAGTGTGCATGGAGATTTTATCGTCTCTCCCTTATGGAATTGACATTTATCACATTAATCCACAAAGGTGCGAATATATTGTTTCATATCGTCCCATAAAATAGAACATTTGACCCTTTTATAGGTTTTGGTAAAACCAGAATGCCCAGTTGTAGGAGAAGCATGAAACTCAGAGAGCACAGTGGATTTAAGGTTCGACTATTTGCTTAAATACAAAATACCTTTATAACAAAGATCATATTGGTGCCATGATTACCCCGAAGAAGATTTTGGATCCTGCTGCAGTGTTTGGATCAATATTGAAAGCTTGGGGTCTTGCAACCATTCCTAGCAAACCTCCTGAAGCCAATCTGCGACAATGAAAGAGAGGGAAAAAAGGGACCCATCTTCTTCATATTTCCCGGAAAGGGAATCAACCACCACATTTTATTTTCCTTTTTTGTAGATGATCTCATAATCATATCCAAATAGCTTGGTTACCCTTTTTTGTTTCTCAGTGAAGAAATTATTTGTTCCATAAAATACTCAAGGCTTTGACAATCAGTTTTTATTTGGAAGCGTTTCCCTAAGAGATAAGGATGCCAAAGGTCCACAACATAAAAAATAGCCAACATTTCCTTTTCATAGGTGGATTGGACCAAATGGCACTTGAACAATTGTTTGATGGTGAAATCCAAAGGTCTATCATCTTGCATGAGGACAACCCTAATGCATTTCCTCGAGGCATCACACTCCAGTAAAAAGGTCTTTTTGAAGTCAGGGAAAGCCAAAATCGGAGTAGTGCACATAGAAACTTTCAAAGCTTGGAAGGAATGGTCGGTTGTTGGAGCCCAACTGAAAGAATTCTTTTTAAGAAATGTTGTGAGGGGAGTTGTGATTTTTCCATAATTCTTAACAAAGTTGCGATAATATATCGTCAAACACAGGAAGCCATGTAGAATTTTAAGCATTTTCGAGCACAACCAATCCTTCATAGCTTCAATTTTCTTTGTATCCACCCTGATACCATACCTGTCGATAATATGTCCCAGGTACTCAACTTCAGAAGATCCAAAAGCACATTTAGACTGCTTAAGAAAAATTTTGCGCTGAGATAGTAGTTGGAAAACTTGATCCACATGGGCAAGATGGGCTTGCCAAGTTTTTATATAGATGACAATATCATCAAAGAAAACCAAGACAAAATGACGGAGGAAAGGATGTAAGACATGATTCGTGAGACTTTTAAAAGTGGAGGGAGCATTACAGAGGCCAAATGGAATAACCAAGAACTCATGGTGACCCTCATGAGTTTTGAATGCAATCTTGGGAATGTCTTCTTCTTTCATATGAATCTGGTGGTAGCCAGAGTGGAGATCAAGTTTGGTAAAATATTGATAACCACTTAATTCATCCAACAGGTCATCAATGACATGAATGGGAAGTTGAGAGCTCAAAAATCAATACACATGTGCCAAGTACCTTCTTTCTTGAGTACCATGACTATTGGAGAAGAATAAGGATTGGTACTAGGATGAATGAAACTGTCTTCTAGAAATTCTTGAACAATCTTCTCAATTTCATTCTTCTAGGTGAAGAGATGATGATAAGAGAGAACATTTGGAGGAAGACTTCTCAGAACTAGAGGAATGAAATGATCATGGACACCTCGAGAAGGGGAAGTCCCTGGGGAGTTTTAAACACAACTTGGTGTTGAGAGAGGATATATTGGAGGTTGTGATGTACAAATGGTGTCTCAACAACCTAAATGGAATGAAGTTGTGAAATAATACCATAATGACCCTTTCTGAGGAGATTTCCATTCGGTGGGAACTGATGATCTCTGGTGACCCTACTGTGATGCCTTGGAACTGGTGTTGTTGGCCCTCTTACTAGAATTGTGTGGTTAATATATAGAAATCCATGGTGATAGGTCTGAGAGTGCATAACCATTATGCACCAAGTACAATTTCACAATTTCCCATGTCAATAGAAAACATATGATATTTCAGGTGGCACTGACCAATTTCGAGGCGCACATTTTCACAACGCCCTTCACATTTAATGGAACCCCCATTAAAATTCATGATTTGGAAATTATTAACTAGAAGGATATCACAATTGACTTCTTGGGAAATGAAGTGATGAATAAAATTATGGATGTTCCCACTGTCAACTAGAATGATGACTTTCCAATTCTTAATATGGCCAATTAACTTGAGGGTTTGGGAAGCAGAGAAACCCATGAGTGCATTCAGAGAAATCAATGGCTCAATTACTGGTGGATCAAAGGGTGGATTAAGATCATCTGGTGGGGGTAGTTTGCGTACATGAGAAACATCTACCTCTTCTTCAGAAATATCCTCAGACATATCCATAAAAAGCTTATGTTCATTACTCTTGTGCCTTCAAAAATACTTGTCATTGCAATTATAATAAAGACCCTTAAGTTGGCATTCATCCATTTCATCCTGAGTCAATTTTTTTATCTTGAGGGGAGTGGAAGTAGGGAAAGGAAGGGTGGGTTTAGGATGAGGAATAAAGGGTGTTTTTTTTGGGGGGGGGATGAGACGAATTGTTTTTCTTCCTTGGCCCATTTTGTAGCTTCCAACCAAGTCTGGAGGTGAGCCATGAGGACATGGGCACATATTTCATCCTTGAGGCCATTGATAAAGAATTCTATGAAAAAAGCATGTGTCATGCCCCCCATTTTGAAAGACAATTGCTCAAAGGAAGCTATAAACTCTTATATTGGGACGATTTGTTTCAACTTGGTCAAACAACCTAAATGATGGGTGTCAGTGTCAAAGAGATCATATGTCTCTACAATAAACTGTGTCCAAGCCAAATACCCTTAACATGCCTTTTTACGACATTTCCACCATTACCAACGTTCAAGATCCAAATGGAGAACACTATAACGAATTTTGGCCAACTAATCGATAATTCCATGCAAATAGAAGTCATATTCCATTTGGGTGACCCATCTTGTGGGATCTGAGCTATCAATTTTTTCACATCCACTCTAAGAAGGCGTAGTTCATGCTGAAATTTATGGGACTGAAAAGTCTAGGAATTGGAGGAAGTATCACCTTCAAGGTGCAAAGGTTGGTCAGATGAGATAAGGTCTCCAGGAATATTCATTTTGGATAAGAGATGGACAGTAAAGGATTCAAGTTGGCTTGCAAACTGGTGTTCCATGTGGGTAGAAAGGTTCTTCGTCGTGTCCTATTTCAGGTTTTCCATTTTGTCTTCTATGGTGGAATGTATGCTAGCATTGATTTGTCGTACTTCCTTCTAGGTCGTGGATAAATTAGATGACAAGGCATTGAGATGGGATTCAAGGTCTTGGTTGTGGTTGCGGGCCATGGTGAAAGGGGGGCATAAGATAGGGGTGGATGGATCCACACAGAAAAGGGGTTATGGGTGAAGGGTATCACGATGATTAGTGTGAAAATGGGAATCCAATGGGGTAGGTCCCAAATAAGGGGGTCGAGAGGTGGTCGGGATGATAAAGAAGAAAAACAATGAAAAATGATAGGTATTGTTGTGATCAGGACAAAAAGAGGAATCCAATGGGATAGGTATCAAATAAGGGTTATACTTTGATCTGAATAATATTGTAGTGTCGAAATTCCCAAATTATTAACAGGAAAAAGTGTGTAGTAATTTCACAACCAGAATGCAGGAGGCAAGGTTGCACGACAATATATATTGTATGTTTTTTTTTCATCCCAAAGGTTAGGTTTTTTAGAGTTCCTACAGACAAGGGTTTACCCTATGTTATAGCTCTCTGATATATGTGTGGGGTCGAACAATAGTACTCGACCCAATATCTCAGGGAACCAACTAAGGAGGATAGATCTTACCCTTAGTCGTATTACCTAATTAACCATGTACTAAAGAGTATCTTCCTGAGTGTTGTTCTTGATAGAACTATAGCAGTCAGGTGGCTGATCAGTTGATCTATGTAGGGTTTTAGGATACCTAGGCCAGTACGTATATAGGTGTTGTCTGATGCACTACCACTCGAAGGGGTACCAACAGGGGTTACAAGGGTGTCCAACACAGTGAGCTTAAAAACCTATTGTATTTCTCGCGTGTATGCTTCCTCGACTACAAAATTATGTGTTGAATGACATATCACTGTAGTTTTAAATGTTGGAACATGTATTTACCCTAAAAAAGAAAAACCTAGAAATCCTACGAAGGAAAGTGCTATGATACCACTTGTTAGGTATAAGATCTACTATAATAGTAGAAACATAAATGCTACAGAGAATAACAATGGAACAACAAAATATAAGAAACCACAACACCAAAATAATACCTTTATTGATAAGAAACAATGTTTACTTTCCTTTTCGAGGGGGAAACCTCCAGCAGAGCAACGCTCTATTACAATAATTCTCAAGACAAACACTTCTCATGCCCTCGACTTCTATTTATACTAAATCTATCTACCAAAAAAACAATCTAGAGGAAGATCTTTCTAGAAGTAAAAGCTTCGATTAGGTCTTCTTACACTTGACTTATTCTTCCTTATTAATAGGCCTTATTAATATCATCCTTTATTACATGGAAAATATATTATTCTACCCATGTAAGCATTTAGCGAGCTTAGGTCCCTAATGGAACCACAAGAACAACCAAAATAGAGGTAACATTTAAAATTTTATTCAAAGAGATATTTTATGTATTTGGATGTCTAATTCAAATTATATTAGAATCAGTCCTAACTAAGGAACATGACCTAAAGA
>SNQJ01S0003526.1:126354-153559 GCA_010110895.2 Picea sitchensis | reverse complement strand
CGTTCATCAAACTCATAAATACCCCTCGAGCGCTTGTCAGTACAAATGGTAAAACAAAAAACTCATAATGTCCAAACCTCATCTTAAATGTGGTCTTAGGGACGTCATCCTCCTTGATCCGTAACTGGTGATACCCTAATCACAAATAGATTTTTGAGAACACCGTTGCACCCTTTATTTGATCAAACAGATCATCAATCCTTGGCAATGAACACTGATTCTTGATCATTTCCATGTTTAATTGATGGTAGTCAATGCAGAGCCTCCACGACCCATCCTTCCTTTGTATGATAATAACAGGTGCACCCCACTGTGACACGCTTGGATGTATCAGTCCTAGGTCCACCAATTCTTTCAGTTCCATTCTCAACTCCTAAAACTCTGGGGTGAACATCCGATAAGGCATTCTAGCTATCGGTTCAATCCCCGATTTTAGGTCTATAGTAAACTCAAATTCCCCCTCCGGCAGCATCCCAGGTAACTTCTTCGGAAATATGTCTGCAAAATCTCTCACCACCAGAAGGTGTTCAAAAGCTTCTGCTACTCCCTTCTCGTTTAACAAAAGGATCACATAAATCATTCACCCCTTGCGCATGCTCTATCGTAGCTGCAAGGAAGAGATGAACCTCACGGAAACTCCCTGGTTCTGAACTACAATCATGCATCTCTATCCCTCACCATCGAACAAGATCAATTGTTTCGTCTTACAGTTATGTATCACCTCATGTGATTCCAACCAGTCCATACCAATCACAACATTATAAGATCCTAAGATCGTGAGGTACAAGTTGGCCCTAGTGACAAACTCTGCTAGGTTAGGGGTACAACCCATAACCTTTCCTCCAACCTTCTGTTTGGCTCCCGAAGCCATCTCTATGAAGCTAAAATCATCCTATTAGACTACCTTTACCTTAATCCTTTTTAGCACTGCACCAGAAATGAAACTCTCGATAGCACCAGGATCTATCAAAATACTAAGGGTCTGGTCAATGACGATACCTGATGTCTTGAGCACAGTCGACTGGTGCTCTGCCTGGCGGTTATTCACTGCTACATGAATCTGATGGGCCTTGCCCATATCTCCCATGATAGTGGGTCTGAATGATCCATATGCTCTAGTCCTCTCTACAGGGCAGTCACGCTAGTAGTGTGGCTCCCCACATGTCCAACACCCCTTCTTCGGTCCAGTACTCCTGGTACCCGAAGTAGAAGATCGAAACCCACCCACCTAGAATGCTGGTCTATTCTACTGAAGAGACCTAAACTGATGTTGTTGCGGTTGATGTTGTTGTTGATGTTGTGGTCCCCGATAAGGTGTCCACTATTGGGGCATCGATCACCGTGGTGTAGTGAAAGTGGATCCCCTCTAGAAGCCACGATATCCTGGCATATCTCTCGTTGGTGTCTGATGTTGCTACACACCAGATGATACCTACCTTGCTAGTCTCGCTGGAGTCCTATTCTGACCCCAGTTGATAATCTCCTCCTCTACTATGAGGGCCTTCTAGATGGCATCATGCAAGGTTTGAGGCATCAGAATCCTAAAATTTGCATGTATGCTTCCATTAAGGCCGAACATGAACCTGTTGACCTTAAGTTTTTCAATGTTAAGATGCGAAGAATGCCAAAGAAGCTCCATAAAATGGGCCCTATACTTGGGCACCGTACGACTGCCCTATCGTAAGGCATTGAACTCATTGAGCTAAAGCTCAATGAATTCCTTTGATAGGTACATCTCTCAGAACCATTCCTTGAATAGTTCCCATGACACATCTTCGACGTCCATGTTCAGTTGTGGAAGGAGTGTCTTCCACCATAGAAGAGCACTCCCCTTTAGTTGAGAGATCGCCATGCGGACCTTCATGTTTGAGGAACAGTTTCAAACCACAAAACACATCGCCATATTCTCCAACCATGCCTCAGCAGCTGCGCTGTCCGGGGCACCAAAGAACTTGGAAAATTTGACCTTCTCGAGTTCACGGTGAATGCTACCCATACCAACCGGAGCACGCAGTAGACCCTTAGGGGGTGCCAGTGCCCTGGTCTCATCTCTCTCTAGACGGCTTACCAGTGCCTCAAACATCCACTGAAAATACCTCATCAACCCAACCACATCACCCACCGCTATCTGCTCGTACACGACAACCTATTCGTCTCTCTGGGGGTTGGACCCCTCAAGCGTGGATGCTTTTAGAGGTGTCGCGCCTCCTCCCCTAGCACCCCATCATCTTTCTCTTCGGCATCCTCTAACCATGATTACCTACATGAATACAAGTCAACTCAATTAGAAACATTATAATAAAATCATAACAACGAAATTCATAGTGATCCCAAGTCGCGGGTTGAACCCTACTCTGATACCATATGTAATGACCCCTTCTTCATGACTACAAGTGAAGCAGAAGTGCGATCTTTTTTTTGTTTGAAAGGCAATATGGTGACAAAAACAAAAAGTAACCACACAACTTATGATGAACGCAAGCACGCAGTCCAAGCAACAGGCTACTATGACTCCACGCACTGGCACAAGAGCAACTGGGTGAGACATGTGTAGGACAACAAGGAGGAACAACTACCCGCCTAAAGAAATTAGACATGCCTACAATATAAAAGACAACATCCCCCTCCCGACACAACGACCTTAATGGACAAGGATAAAACCTCAAGGCACGCGTACCAAACACATGAAGGCATAACAACCTAAGCACTAACAACACCTCACATTGGCTAACAACAACCACATGGAAGGCACAGACCTCGTCCATGTTATCATTCACCTCTATAACTTAGGGCATGCAATGATCCCCTCATCGGGAACCATGTCAACCCCAAGGGATAGACACCACTATAAACTTGGCACAACACATCCTATCTGGACCAAGGAGTCTAGATAACTTTGACATGCGAGGGCAGAATACTAACAACAAGGCTACACCCATACCCCACCCAACAAGTCGACAAGACTCCCGATGACGTTACACAAGGGGAAAAAATACAACTATTATATGACTTCACCAACACCCCATTCATTAATCAAGTCTAAAATCGTCAAATTACCATCTAATTAACATTAAGTATAATCTAACTTGAATGTCTAACATTATAAATTAGTCATTAATTTACAATCAATTGACATTAAATACAACCAGTTTACCAAGTCTAATTACCATTTTTCCATCATTACCATCAAATTGACAAATCTAATTTATTCAAGAATAAAACCATAACTACAATTACCCTCTAATTGACATGTCAGTTTAATCAAGTTTAAAACTAAAGGACAAGTCTGGTCTGAGTTAGTTAAGGCGATCTAAATAATTCAAGGCTATATATTCAATGAAGAGGTCATCAAATGCTAAAAATTGCTATAAGAAGTAATTATAATTTACCAAAGGTTGTCTCTACATAAGTTGTTGTCCATTAAAGCAGTTACTCCCCACTAAATATAGGTGAGAAGGTTGTAAGTTAATAAGTAAAATCGCTAAGTCAACTGTAGTAATTAATGTCATTTAGAGATACGATAGGAAGAATTGATATAAGATATAAAGGAAATAGTGTGAACAAGTGGAATGGTAAATATGTACAGTAGAGTGAAATAGGGATACAAAAATAGCAAGCAAAAGGTAACGCTGAGTGTGGATATACATAGTAATATAGGGTAAAATATATGGTCAAAATAAATCACGGAGTCCATAGATTGGTATTGTTGTCTAAATGTTTTAAGTTACAAAATAAATTGCAGTGGAAAGTAATACGGTTTCCAGGGTATCATTAGTAATTATCATAAGAAAATTAAACGATGTCAAGTAATAGAACGGGTCATGGTCATAATTCTAGAATGCAGGGTTGATATTTGGATCTCAAGGTGATAATTGAGATGTAGACTTTAATGGAGGATACACTAAAACCTTAGAGCCATAACTATACTTACCCTAGGCCAATTCAATCAATGCTGACACACTACAAGCATTGTCCAATAATATACACTACCCAAATATAGGGACAAAATGTTGTTACACAAGTTATTTGAAAATTGTGGTCATTACAGTGGCAACACAGTAAACATTTAATGGAAAATTCGTTTCCATTCAACAGAAAAACACACTCAACAATTTATTGGAAAATCATGGTGATGTAGGCCCCCTACCTCAACAGGGTTTTGTGACCTCCCAGTCTCTGGATCATTCTCTTCCCAGAGCCAAAATGGTTCTTCGGGCTCCTGCTGGAACCCTTTGGATGAATCCACAGGTCCCTTCGTCCTCTGGCATAGGTCTTGAGAAAACCTGTGCACACCTCCTTTTCGTGTTTTGGGGTTTCGTGATTTCGTGAGTCGGGACTTCACGTCTCCTAAATCCTGGTCTCTCGAACACCCAAACCCCAAAATGCTAAAATCTATTCGTGACAATGATCCACCTTTCGAAATTTCAGAATTCGCAATTTCGCAATTCCGGTGGCAGATGGTTCTTGGTCCTTTAATCTCCTAGGTCTCGAAATGTTGAAAAGGGATTAAGAGGATTTGGCTCCTCCCTTAGCCTCTGTCCACATTACCATCGCTCTTTTCCATGTGCTTAAAGCCCAAAGCATTATAGGCTTTCGTGATTCGAGGAATCACGATGCAAGAACTCCCCTGTTCTTTGTCTTTCAAAATCCTGGTTCATGAAATGAAGAACTAGCTTGGCGGTTGCTCTTTCAGGGTTTCGCGATTCAGGGAATCGTAATGCAAGGCTCTCTCCCTTCCCCCTTCGAACCCCTGGTGGTCAAAATGTCGAAATGGAAAAATGTTGAAATGTCCCAGCACCTATCCCTTTAGGTTTTTGCATTTTGTGAAATCAAAACACACGGGATCTCTCTACTCCTTGGGATTCCTACTTGTCAATATAATGAAATGTCGAAAGGCTAAAACGTCGAAATGTCTTGGCGTTCGATCAACGGCTCACAATATCCCCTGAGATCTATGGCCCATGCCCGATCTCTTTATTTTTATATTTCGTGATTCATGGATTCGGGAGACAAGGACCTTTGTTGTATCCCTATTCCTTGGAACTCCCGGTGGCTGAAATGCCGAAGCATTGAAATGCCTTGGCATTCGATCGACGACTCATGATAGTCCCTGAGATCCACAACTCAGATCTCTTCCTCGTTACTGACCTCCTTACAACTCGACTTGATCCAACTGTTGGCGGTATTTTGTGACTCTCCTCTAGAGTTCTCCATCATCTGTTAAGATCTCTGAGATCTCCCCTCCTAGATCTACGCAGCATTAAAGCTTGCACTTCTCCCTCAAATTGGACGGTTAGCGAGATCTTCCACCACGATCCAATGCTTGAAAGTGTTCTTCCTCCTAATATTTTACTCACTTTAGACTTAGAAGAATTTCTAAGTCCTCGAAGACTCGGTCTTCATTTCTTCCAGGGAGATGGGTTTTTCTGGGTCTCGATAACACTTCTCTTAAACATTATCCCTCCTAAGCTTTACCTTGTGTAGGCCTCGAATTCCCATGCACTCTGTGCATCCAAGGGATTCGATGATTCGTATCCAAGGGGTTTCTCACATAGAGATTCCTCCTGATCTCCTGGTGTTCTTTCTTCACTCGATGCACACCTTACAGAGCTTCAATGAAGAGAAACACTTGAAACTGGCAAACTCATAGTCACTGTTTCATTTGCTTGTTTCTAGGACACAAAAATAATAGAAAAGACAGAAAAATGTAAAAACAACTGCACAATATGCATTTGGATCAATTTTCCATTATGTTATATTCAAGAGTGCCCAATGGCTACAAAATACATTCAGATTACAACAACTCAAAAACTGAGATCTCCTGCTCAAAACCGCAGTTCTCTCTTCAAACAAATTTTCTCTGTATTTGCATCTCTCCCTTTTATGCATAAAAACTTCTACTTAATTCAAAAATGTTTCTAGGGTTTCCTCTGGCTACTTTCCTACTCTAAAATTCATCCTACGCTACCTTAGATCGGTCGCATTCCAAAGCCAAAGTGGAAACTTCTGCTCTGCTTACAATTTCAAAATTTTCCTCGAAGGGTAAAACTCGATAATGGTTCAAGCGTGCCTCCAAAGGTGAATTTCGACGTTGAGTGGAGGTGGATTCCGAAATCAGTTGTAACTGCTCACGTTGAGGTTCTGGAATACCTCTCATGTGTTGAGTGGTCCTGTCTTTGTGCGCTTTCCAACGATGCTCCTACATCATACTCCCCTTGACAAAAATTCATGGAGTCTTGTCCATGAGTTCCTCTACTGATTTTCCCTGCTTTTGGATAGAAGCTTTGTTTTCCCAACTGGCATCTTCTATTAGGTGTCCTTTCCATTTGACCAGATACTCAAAATAAGTCTTCCTCCTGGTATTTTTGCCAATCCTCTAATCTAGAATTTTCTCCATCTGCGACTTTTCTAACATAGGAATTTGTTTCTCCCACTACAATTTTCCTTGATATTCCGACCCTTCTGTGTCCTCTTTCTTGTAAGGATACAGTTCTGAAACATTGAATATGGACGAAACTCCCACACCATCTGGCAGCTCAATCTCATAGGTGTTTGCATCAAACTTCCTCAAGATCTTACAGGGTCCTATCTTCTTCATCTTCAATTTGTTATATGTTCCCCTAGGGAACCTTTCCTTCCTGAGATGTGCTAAAACCTGGTCTCCCACTTCAAATTGAATTTCCCTGCGATGCTGATTAGCTCTATGCTTGTGTTTCTTATTAGAACTCTCCAACAGTCCTTTCATCTGGCTATGGATTCGCTCCATCTCTATAGCAAAATCCTCTGCTCCAGTGCTCTTGATCTCACCCTGTTCCAAGTCTCTCAACTCAGACACTCCCCTGGGTTACAGTCCATAGAGTATTTGGAATGGGCTCCTTCCAGTGCTTCTGTTTGGTGAGTCATTGTATGCAAATTCTTCTTGTAGCAGAATCTGATCCCACTGGTTATGGTGTTCAATAACCAGGCTTCTCAATAAGTTTCCCAAACTGCTATTTACCACCTCAGTCTGCCCATCTGTCTGAGGGTGATAAGATGAGATGAAGGAAAAATATGTCCCCATATTCTTCCATAATGTCCTCCAAAAGTGACCAACAAATTTTGTGTCTCTGTCTGAGACAATGCTCCTGGGTAGACTGTGAAGTCTCACAACTTCTCTGAAAAACAGATTTGCAACATGTGTTTCATCACTAGTCTTCTAGCATGGGATAAAATGTTCCATCTTTGAAAACCTATCCACCAATATAAATATGGAATCGAATCCCCTTTGTGTTCTTGGCAATCCCAACATGAAATCCATGCTTATTGCATCCCAAGGCCTCTCTGGTATTGGCAATGGTTGATACAATCCATTGTTCTGTCTTTTCCCCTTTGCATGTTGGCAGATTCTACATCTGTTCACAAACTTTATCACCTTTGTTATCATACCTGGCCAATAGTATGAACTGCTCCACTGTGCAAACATTTTATCGTGGTTGAAATGTCCAGCTAATCCTCCACTATGCTTCTCCTTCAGAAGATTGTCTCTCACTGAGCACCTTGGTATGCATAATTGATTTCCTCTGAACAACAATCCTTCCTAAACCATATACTCTATCCATTGGCTTCTATCTCTCAGTACAGGGCTTTTACATGCTTCATAGGCCTCCAAGAAATCTGTATCATCACAATACATATCCTTAAGGTGTTCAAACCCCAAGGTCTCCACCTGGAATTCTTGCAGAATTAAACATCTCCTGCTTAATGCATCAACAACTTTGTTAGTATTCCCAACAATATGTTTTATGAAAAAAGTAAAATTTTGCATAAATTCAACCCATTTTGCATGCCTCTGGTTCAGTTTTTCCTTTCTGGTTATGAATTGTAAAGCTTGGTTATCGTTGTACAAGACAAACTCTTTTGGGACAAGATAATGCCTCCATTTCTTCAAAGCTTGAATTATGGCATAAAATTCCTTGTCGTATGTGGAGTATTTCCTCTTAGTCTCATTCATCTTCTCACTGAAATAGGCAACATGATGATTTTCTTGACTCATAACTGCTCCTATTGCAACTCCGCTTGCATCACATCTTACCTAAAATGTCTTTTCAAAATTTGGCAAGACTAGAATTGGTCATTCCATTATCTTCTCCTTTAGTATATTGAAGCTCCTTTCAGCCTCCTCTGTCCATTTAAAAGACTTGTGCCGCTTCTTTACTGTATCCATCATGGGTGCACAAATCCCACTGAAGTCTCTATTGAACCTTTTATAAAAATTTGCTAAACCATGAAATATCCTTACCTTGAACATGCTCCTTGGTGAAGGCCACTCCCTGATTGCTTTCACCTTCTCCGGATCCATCTTCAATTCATTCAAAGATATCACAAAACCCAAGTAAATGAGCTCTGTCTTCATAAAAGAGGACTTCTTTAGATTGATCAGCATCTTCTCATGTTGTAGCCTCCTCATTACTAGCGTTAGGTGTCTCAAATGTTCCTCTTTAGTCTTGCTAAAGATTAGTATATCGTCCAGATATACAACCACGAACTTACCAATGAAATCTTTTAGAATTTCATTTATCAGCCTCATAAAAGTGCTCAGGGAATTCATTAAGCCAAATGGCATAACCAGCCACTCATACAGACCTTCATTCGTCTTAAAGGTTCTTTTTCATTCATCACCTTCTCTCATTCTAATCTAGTGATATCCACTTTTCAGATCTGTCTTAGGAAATAAATTTGCTCCACTTAAGCAATCCATTAAATCATCCATTCTTGCTAAGGAAAATCTGTACCTAATGGTGATCTTGCTGATGGCTCTCGAGTCTGTGCACATTCTCCATCCTCCATCTTTCTTTGGTCTTAACACAGTTGGTACTGCGCATGGGCTCAAACTTTCTCTGACCAAACCCTTATCGAGCAATTCTTGGACTTGGTTCTTCACCTCCTGATTTTCTCGAGGTGTTAATCTATACACTGCCTTGTTTGGTAGGCTTGCTCCTGGTATTAAGTCGATATGATGACTAATACTCTTGATGGGTGGCAATGAGTTTGGCAACTCATCCACCACTATATCAACAAAATTATCCAATAGCTCCTGAACTTCTTTAGGTAAATAATCCATTGGCGTACTCATAAGGATGACTCTAGGATTCCTTACCACAATGAACTGCATCTCCTGTTCTTACTTGACTTCCTTCAGAAGTTCCTTCCCACTCATGAGAAGTATGCTTGTGTTGGCTTCCTCCTTTGCTCTCTTCTCCTCCATTGGTAGCAACATATGCATCCTACCATTCTTCTCTAATGTATATGTATTCTTCCTTCCATCTTGAGTGACATTTCTGTCAAACTTCCATTGTCTTCCCAACAGAATGTGGCATACTTCCATGGGGATTACATCACATGGGATTTCATCTTTATATCCTCCTATTTTAATCTCAACCAAGCATTGTTTAGCGATCATTACCTAGTGTCCTTTTTGCATCCATGAGACTTTGTATGGCCTTGGATGTGCAGTTGTCTTCATCTCCAATTTCTCCACCATATCTATGGATACTAGGTTGTCAATACTCCCACTATCAATGATCACCTTACATACTTTATCCTTAGTCTTGCAAGTTGTCCTGAAGATATTGTTTCTTTGCACTGGTTTTTCAATTTTTGCCTCTAGTTTTAAGACAACTTTTCTCAACATGAGGGATGCTCCATCCTCTACTCCTTCTACTTAAACATCTCTTCATTGTGATTTTGAAATGTGAGCTTCTTCTTCTTGGGACATTCCCAAGACATGTGCCCTATCTTTCCATAGTTATAGCACCTTACTCCTCCTCTGCCTCTTCCTCTAGAAGAGTTTCTTTCACCATTATGTCTTCCTCATGAACTTCCTCCTCTTTCTAAGTGATTATGTGGTTTCTCAACCTCATCCTTAGACTGATGTGCTCTATCGTGGTTAAATCCCTTACTTTTGCTTGGGACGAAGCTTTTACCTCTCCCTCACTGGTTTTGTTTTCTTCCTAGCTTCTCCTCTACCTTCAGCACAAACTGATAATCATCCTCCACCGTCCTTACTGACATCATGCTAGGCTCGTCCTGGATTTCATATCTCAATCCATTTATATATCTGGCAACTTTTTCTTCATCTCTCTCCCTTTGTCCAGTTCTGATGTTCAGCCGGTAGAACTCCTCAGTGTACTCCTTGACTTTCATCCCTTTCTATCTCAGGTTCTATAGCTTCCTGAATAGATTGATCTCATAGTCTTTGGGTATGAACTTAACCTTCGCTTTGGCTACCATCATGTCCCAACTGTTTATTCTATGTTTTCCTTTACTTCTCCTCTCAGCCTGCAGTTCATCCCACCACAGTGTTGCATGCCCTGTTAACCTGGTGACTGCCTACTTCACCTTCTTCTCCTCATCGACATCTTCATAGTTGAAGTGTTTGTCCATGGACCTTATCTAGTCCAGTAGTTCTTCAGCATCTAGATTTCCATCATACATGGGGACCTCTATCTTAGCCCTCCCTCCCAATCTGGCAACTTCTCTCAACAAACATTCTTCTACAACATCCTCTCTTGTAGCTTCTTCAACCTCAACCTCTTCATGTTTTGCATCATTGACATCCCCAACATCATGTGCTCTCCTTTGTGTTTCTTCCATTGTTTCCAATCGGGCGCGAAGCTCTCGCATTTCCCTCTCTACAACACGGTTGGATAAAGGAGGCTCTTGTCTTCTTGGCGGCATTATGTTGACTATCTGTCACACATAGAGTATAGCTCTGAGTTCTCTATCTCCTTCTTTTCCTCCTTTGCTTGAAGTCTACAGATGAAAAATCGATGCTCTGATACCACCTGATGCAGGCCCCCTACCTTAGTGGGGTTCGGCGACCTCCCAATCTCTAGATCGTTCTCTTCCCTGAGCTGAAATGGTTCTTCAAGCTCCTGCAAGAACCCTTTCGATGAATCCATAGGTCCCTTCATCCTCTACCACGGGTCTTGACAAAACCCGTGCGCGCCTCCTTTTCGTGTTTCAAGGTTTCATGATTTTGTGATTCATGACTCCACATCTCCTGACTCCTGGTCTCTCAAACACTCGAACCCCGAAATGATGAAATCTATCCGTGACCATGGTCCTGCTTTCGAGATTTCAGAATTCACAATTTCATGATTCCGGGGGCAGACGGTTCTTGGTCATTCAATCTCCCGGGTACCGAAATGCCGAAAAGGGCTTAATGGGATTTGTCTTCTCCCTTAACCTCTCTCCATGTGACCACTTCTCTCTGTCAACATGCTTAACACCCAAATAACTATCAACTTTCGTGATTTGGGGAATTGCGATGCAAGCGCTCCCTTGTTCTTTGTCTTTCAAAATCAAGGTTCACGAAATGTCGAACTGGCTTGGTGTTCATTTTTTCGGGCTTTCGCGATTTAGGGAATCATGATGCAAGGCTCCCTCCCTTCCCCTTCGAATCCTTGGTGGCCAAAATGTTGAAATGGAAAAATGTTGAAATGTCCCAACACCTATCCCTTCGATTTTTTGCGTTTCGCAAAATCATAACGTAGGGGATATCTCTGCTCCTTGGGATTCTCGGTTGCCAAAATATAGAAATGTTGAAAGGTCGAAATGCCAAAATGTCTTGGCATTCGATCAATGGCTCATAATATCCCTTGAGATCTATGACCCACGCCCGATCTTGCTATTTCGTTATTTCGTGATTTGGGGTTTCGGGAGACAAGGACCTCTGTCGTATCCCTGTTCCTTGGAACTCCCGGTGATCAAAATGTTGAAATGTCGAAATGCCTTGGAATTCGATCGACGAGTCACGATAGTCCCTGAGATCTATTGCACAGATCTCTTCCTCATCGATGCCCTCCTTGCAACTCCACTTGATCCAATGGTTGATGGTATTTCGTGACTCTCCTCGAGAGTTCTCCACCGTATGTTCAGATCTCCGAGATCTCCCCTCCTGGATCTATGCATCATTAAAGCTTGCATTTATCCCTCAAATCGAATGGTCTGCGGGATCTTCCACCATGATCCAACGCTCAATGGCGTTCTTCCTCCTGAGCTTTTACTTGCTTCAGACTTAGAAGAATTTCTAAGTCCTCGAAGACTTGGTCTTCGTTTCTTCCAGGGAGATGGGTTTTTCTGGGTCTAGATAATGCTTCTCTGAAACATTATCCCTCTTGAGCTTTACGTCGTGTAGGCCTCGAGTCCCACGCGCTCCTTAGCGTCCAAGGAGTTTGTTGATTGGATCTAAGGGTTTTCTCACAGAGAGATTCCTCTTGATTTCCTGGTGTTCTTTCTTCACTCGATGCACACCTTACAGAGAATCAAATGAAGAGAAACAATTGAAGCCCGGAAAACTCACAGTCAGCTGTTTCATTAAACTTTGTTTCACGGGACACAAAAATATGAAAAGATAGGAAAACATAAACACATTTGGACAACAAACATTTGGATCAACTTTCCATTATGTTATATTCACAAAAGAGTATGATGGCTACAAAATACATTCAGATTACAGTAACTTAAAAACTGAGATCTCCTGCTCAAAACCGCAATTCTCTCTTCCAACAAATTTTCTCTATATTTGTAGCTTTCCCTTTTCTGCATACAAACTTCTACTTAATTCAAGAAACATTTCCTAGGGTTTCCCCACGGCTGCCCTTTATCTAAAATTCATCCTCACAGCTACCTTAGATGGGTCGTATTCCAGAGATGAAGTGGAAACTTTTTCTCTGTTTACAATTTCAAAATTTACCTCGAAGGGTAAAATTACGCACCGGTTCAAACATGCCTCCAAAGGTAAATTATGAGGAATGGAGGCACATTCTGAAATCGGTTGTAACTGCTCACATTGAGGTTTTGGAAGAACTCTCACATGCAGAGTGGTCCATACCTCTATAAACATAGCGATGCTCTGCATCGCAGTGGTCATTCAGTAATAGCAGGTCATGAATAAGAAAATTTGTTGTACAGAGACACATCAGAAGAAAATCGCATTTTTGTCACCATTTAATATGAAAATTGTTGTATGAGTAATTGGTACTACATAACACAAAGGAATATGGTATTACAGTAATTACATAGTTACAGTCACAGAGGAATTGGTATTACAGATCGTTGTTTGAGTAATTGGTATTTCATATCACAAAGGAATTGGTACTACAACAAAGTCGTGGGTACAAATTGCAACAATAAATTCAATGCAAGAATGGATACATAAATTTGCATATCCAATTAACTTGCAATCAAATGCATCCAACAAAGGAAGAATATAGAGATTGTGGAAATGGAATAGCACAAAAAGCAGGCAACTTCGGTGGAAAATGCATGCATTGGATTAAAGGCAGGTCGATTCGCCTTCATATCTGTTAAATTGCAAAGTCAAAAGGCAGGTCGATTCGCCTTCATATCTGTTAAATTGCAAAGGGGAAAAGGTTGTATCTGACACCTTAAAGAAAATCAGGCAATAGTTCACCAATCATTGAGTTATAACTATCCAAAATAAATTCACTAAGATTAATCGTTCAAATAAAACGCCGAGAAGTAAAAAATATTCTTAACCAATATACATTGGCTGTCTAGAATGAAAAGCGTGTAGCCTTGTCAAGCACCTGGCAATCCAAACAACTAACCATAAATAAAAAGGTTTGTTGGGCAAATTTCTCCCCCAAGTCAATGAAGTGCAACCGAAGAAGTAGCAATTTCTAGGCAAACAAAATGAAATATAAAAACACAGGAAATGTCCAGGAAGATATAAAAACGAGGTATAAAACTATATAAAAAATGAGATATAAAAAAGCCAAGTTAAAAGAAAACTTCATCATCAGACAAATTTGCAGGGTTAATTAAATGCATCAAGGTGCAAGACCAACAATTAGCGAAGAACGAAAAATAGAGGTAGATGGCTGACAGGAACATCTTTCGCTCATCATCCACACACAGAAAAGTAGGGCATTGAGATCCATGGGTCTATTAACGTCAAAGCGATGACCATAGATCAGGATCCTGGATGACTGCTTAGGGACGGGCTGATGAGCTAGGGACAAAGAAAAAAATAAACCGTAATCATTGCAATCAATAAACCTCAGGATGATCCATACATGTAGGGATTGAATGCCATAGGAAATCAATCAACATCAAGCTAAGGCTTTGGGGAAATTTCAGACATCAACTAGAATGCTATGACTATCATATTCTTTACTTGATTAAGCATACATAACTGAAAGCATAAATCATACTAACAATCTACCACACAGAAATAAATGAAGCGTATCGATTCCCAATCACCCGCTGTGAGTTGATATCCCATATGCTCCATGCAACTCCCGCTTGTCGACCGATGAGACTTCACTGGTACCTCCCAACCAACGCTAGGGGTACTCTTTTTCCCCCTTATCCCCCTGAGTCTCAAAGGGGCCATGCACGCTAACAACAGAATCAACTATGTCCCATCCAGCCTCGCAAGGCCAAGCTACCATTCTTGACCGAGCTGGGTATCCCAACTCCCACAAGATAAGTCAGTCAAGTATAAATTTTTGTAGCATAATGTTACGCAAACAAAAGAGATCCATCATCCTTTTCCTCCCTCCATTATATAGATTTTCAAAGTCCCTTACTTTCCAAAATCCCATTTAATTTAATGTTTAATTATTTAGTTCATAAAAATCCTCCCCGTACATGTGTCACCCATCCCCTTCATTCCTCCATAAATTAATTTCATTAATTAATTCATTACCCTTATTTCCCTCACCCACCTAGAGTCATTCCTATAATCTTGCCTAGGTGTCCTCATATTCCCTTACAAGTTTTAATGACTTTCCCCCATATTAATTTACTAGTTGAGTTTAAATTAGAAAGTTATTAAATGCTAGATACCTTACTAAGTTAGACTATCTTCTTTTTCCTTGTGTTTCCCCTTTCTTTTTATGTTTCCCATGGTTTCATAGTTTCCTTATTATTTTAGATTTCCCTCTTTCCCCTTTTTATTTAAACTAAAAAAGGCATGTGCAGAAACTTACCATTTTTCTTTTTTTCTTTTTAATGAATAAATTTTTAATTAGGATAATATAGTAAAACAATTATTCCCCTTTTTAAATTTTATCCCAAAAGATTCTTACAAATCAATTTAATTGCTTACCCCCCTCTTGTCACAAGATTAATGAAGATTATCATTATTGTTTATTATATATATATATATATAAAATA
Organism: Picea sitchensis; assembly: GCA_010110895.2. Classification (NCBI taxonomy): domain Eukaryota; kingdom Viridiplantae; phylum Streptophyta; class Pinopsida; order Pinales; family Pinaceae; genus Picea; species Picea sitchensis. The sequence continues at coordinate 138,373 of SNQJ01S0003526.1, read as the reverse complement.
AATAGATTTTTTTTTTATCACAAGTATAATTTAGACCTAGACTTTATTTTCCTAGGTTGGGCGACATTTTATTAGGGGAAAAGTTTTAAATCTTACTTAACACGTTATTCATCCTAAAGCCATCTAGGTTTATCCAATTATTAAATAACAATGTGGCATTCCCTTCAAGACGCACTGGGTGCTCCAAGGGTGTCACTCGCCTCTTTTTGTTTCTCTTGCACAACGTGCCCTTAAGAACGCACTGCATGCTCCAAGGGTTCCACTCACCTCTTTCCATTTTTCTTGCGCGACATGCCCTTCAAGATGCACCACGTGCTCCAAGGGTGCCACTCGCCTCTTGACTGACTTGGTAGACATAAAAAACCTCTGGATTCAATACTTCTCCAAGTGTTCTTGTGGGAGACTAAGGGCCTCTAAGGAATAAGGCCCCTTCCTTCTTGCGCGCCTCTTAGAATCATCGTGAGTGACTGTCGCAGTCGGCCCTCACGGCATCATGGGTCTTCTTGAACTAGGTATTTGTTAACCTACAGTTTGAGCCATGTCAGGACTGCTAGTAGACCATTGTAGTGATGTTCTCCACACCTCTCCCTCAACATATTTGGTAGTCGTGCGTAACCCCTCTACTCCACATGTGAGTCTGGTCGGCAAGCTATTATCAACTTGCATCATCAACGAATCATGTCAGAAATATATCCATAATCATATCATCTAATCAGATGCACTAATATCATATATAAAACAATCAAACCCAATAGTTCACTCCCTGACTCGATCCAGAGTCCAAGGGGTTCCATCGATGCCTTTGCATCCTCGAGGTCCAAAATCATGCACACTCAGTGAAACTCATTCAATAGCACCTGTCTATGTCAATGTAGAAAAACAACATGTCATCAACCCATAACGCCTCATAATCCAAATCAAATGTTTAATAGTATAATAATCTGAATCACTTGTGAGAAAGTGTCCTCAAAGAATAAGTTCACTCAGTATGCGTAAGAGTGGAATGTTACAAAACCAGGGAAGGAGCATTGGAGAGAAGTAAAGAGGGTTTTCAGGTATTTTTGTGCAATTGCTAGCTATAAATTGTACTAACAAGGAAGATCAAGATTGGACAGAGTGTTGGAAAGAGATGGCTTTGTGGATGCAAACTTGGCTGGAGATCTGGATTGTAAGAGATCTACAAGCAGGTATGTGTTTAACCTATTTGGATGAGAAATTAACTGGGTTAGAAAAAGAAAGTCTCTAGTGGCACTTTCCACTACAGAAGTTGAATACATGGCAGCCACTCATGCAAGCAAGGAAGAAATATGGTTACAAAGATTAGGTCTAGGTATTTGGTTGGTACAACAAGCGGTAAGGATAGATTCTGAGAGTGAGAGTGCAATTTTTATGGCAAGGAACATGACTTATCATACAAAGACAAAGCATATTGATGTTAAATATCACTTTGTGAGAGACATGGTTGAAGAAAAGAAGGTGTTGTTGATGAAGGTGAACACGTTGAAGAATGTTGTAGATTCATTAACAAAATCCATGAGCAATGAGAAGTTCTCTTGGTGTATAGAATCTATGGGAATTGTTTCCTTGGATTCTTGACTATGTAACCTTGTAACCCCCTATATTCAAATAAAACAATTGGGAGAATGTTTGATATGTGTTATATTCTTTGCATGAGTACAACCAGTGTCTACATTATAGCATGCACACAGGGGGTAAGAGGTGGTGATGATAGCCCCCCCAGGGGGGTTGCAAGGGGGCACCCCCTTGCTTGGGGGTTGGGGGAAAATGCTACCGAAAAAAAAATTCCTTAGTTTTTCTGTCCATTTTTGGGCGGTCCTTTGTTTTCGTGTCCATTTATGGGTAGTTTTTCAGCACATGGTTTTTTAAGTATGGTTTTCTATTTCCAGTTAAGGAATCAGGGTTGTTGACAATGCATGATGTGAATGAATATAGAATATGTTGGTTTTCTCGATCCAGGTTTCGAGGGGAAAAAGATCTGTAATGTGTGTATTTATCATTGTATATTATATGTTCTTTTATTGAAAATATGTTTGCAGTAAAATATTGCACAAGGTTAAAATCTACAAGAAGGAATGGAAGTAGACTCAAGGACTATTTAACATAGAAGGGATCCCAATCCTTGTGTTGTGTAACATGATGATGAAGAGTTTGTTGGTTGAAAAGTGATTGTCTCCTCTAGTAACGTTTGTAGTGTTAATTTTGTGTATAAGATCTCTTGACTTGGGTTGAGTGAGAGGAATTGGAGATAACTAGTAGAATTTTTTTGTAATATCCCACTCTTGTGGGCATTGAGCGAACTTATTCTTTGAGGAAACTTGCTTGCAAGTGATACAGATTATTATACGATTAGTTCTTGATTATGATTATGAGACATTATGGATTTGATTATATGTTATTTTGTTGTATTGACTTAGACATGTGCTATTGACTCGGTTCTCCTTAGGGTACAAGATTTGGACCTTGAGGATGCAGAGGCATTGATGAAACCCTTGGACTCTGGATCGAGTCAAGGAGTGGAATATTGGGGTTTGATTGTTGTATATATGACATATGTGCATCTAATTAGATTTTGTGATTATGGATTTTATTTCTGACATGATTCGTTGATGATGTAGGCTGACGATAGCTTGTGAACCAGACTCACATGTGGAGTAAATGGGTCATGCATGACTACCAGAGACATCAAGGGAGAGGTGTGGACAACATCCCTACCATATCTTACTAGCACTCTCGTCATGGCTCAAACTGTAGGTTAACGATTACCTAGTTCGATAATACCCATGATGTTGTGAGGGAAGACTGCAACAATTGCTCACGACGATTCTAAGGGGCGTGCAATAAGGAAGGGGTCTTATTCCTTAGAGGCCCTTAGTCTCCCACAATATCACCTGACAAAGTATTGACTCCGTGGGTTTTTGATGTCTACCAAGTCATTCAAGAGGTGAGTGGAACCCTTGGAGCACGTAGTACGTCCTGAAGGGCACATCATGCAAGGGAAATAGAATGAGGCGAGTGGCACCCTTGGGGCACCTAGTGCATCCTGAATGGAATGTTGTGTTGTTAAATAATAAGTGAATAAAACTAGATGTCCTTAGAACAAATGATGTGATGAGAAAGTCTTAAAAACAATTTTTTTCCCTAATTAAAATTTCGCCGAGCCTCGAAAATTAAAATCTAGGTCTAAGTGATGCTTGTGGAAAAAAAAACTTAATAATAATAATCATTTTTAAACATGTGACGAGAAGGGGGTAAGCCATTTAATTAATTTATAAAAATCAAATTACTTTAAATATTACATTTTTAACATAAAAGGAAATAATTGTTTGGTAACTTATGCTAATTAAAAATTTATTAATTAAAAGAAAAAGGGAGAAAAGGTAGTTTCCTACACTTGCTAATCTGACTTTTGGATAAAAAGGGAAAGAGGGAAATTTAAAAGAATTAGGAAACTAAGGGGAAAAGGGGGAAACATAAAGAGAAAGAGAAACATAAGGAAAAAGCATAATGACTAACTTAACAATGAATCTTGCCTTTAAGAACTTTCTAAATTGAACTCAACTAGTAAATTAGTAAGGGGGTAAGTCATTAAAATGTGTAAGGGAATATGGGGACACCTAGGAGAGATTCTTTTAATGTTATTAGGTGGGTGAGGGAAATAATAGTAATTAAATAATTAATGAAATTAATTTATGGTGCAATGAAGGGGATGAGTGACACATATACAGGGAGGATTTTTTTGAATTAAATTATAAAACGATAAATTAAATGGGAAATTGGGAAATAAATGACACAGAAACTCTATATAAAGGAGAGAGGAGGAGGATGATGGATCTCTTCTTTTGATGTGTAATGTTACACTGCAAAATTTTAGGCTTGACTGAATTATCTTGTGGGAGTTGGGATACCCATCTCGGTGAGGAGTGGTAGCTCGACCTTACGAGACGAGATGGAAGCTAGTTTTTCTTTGGTTTGTGCATGGCCCATTTGCGGATCGGGGGGATAAGGTGAAAGAAGAGTAACTCTAGCATTGGCTCGGAGGTATCGGTGAAGTCATAGAGGTCGGCAGGTGGGAGCAGGATGAAGCATGCGGGAAAATGACTCGGAGCTGTCACCTTGGGCTACAGTATGCATGCTTTTATTTTGCATGGTAGACTACTATTGACCTTACGGGTTCATTTCTGTACTTTTAAATTGTGTAAAGAAAATGTTTGTCTTAGCATTTTAATCGAGAACTTAAATTTCCATAGCCTTAAGCTCACTGCTTGACTTGATTCCCTTAGTAATTGATCAATAAATGTGATGATTGTCCTATTGATTTTATTGATTTGTTGTGAAGATTTGTGATTTTAACTTTGTCCTCATCCCTAGATCATCATTCCATGCCTGAGTAGTCGGCTAGGATTCAGATCGGCAGTCGTCAGTTCATTGTTAATAGACCTATAGATCCTAATGCCGTTCTTTTCTGTTTGTGGATGATGAGCGAAGGATAGTTTGCCCGATTGTGTACCTCTCTTGGTTGTTCCTGATTGAGTGTTTGTCTTGCGCCTTGTTGTGATTTATTACCTCTGTGATTGTTATTCCCTTCCCAAAAGGAACCACTTATGACCCTCTGTGTTGATCCCTGCATTTTAATACCCTTCCTGGAAATTATTTAAGGTTGCGTTTTTAATGCTTCTCGTGGAAAATTTACTGTGTTTTTTTTTTACATCTGGTCTGCCATGTACTCTGTGATTTTACTCTTCCTTTGTCCACTCTAGAACGCGTCTTATTCTTTCATTACTCTGCATTTTATTTTATTTAATGGAATTTAATCTATGCAATTCAACACACTTAACCACAAAAATTTTAAACTCTGCATTCTTAATGTATTCTTGGATAATTTACACTCTATGTTTTTTTGTCTATTTTATCACCTTTAATGGAAAATTCTACCCGGTGGTCTTACCTATACCATTGCAGTGTCAGTGCGAAAGTGATACCCCACTTACTCACCTTACCCAACAACTTTTCTTAGCGTTTTCAATGTGCATGGTAGCGTTTTGTTTTTCCTGTGAAATGGTTGAGATTTATTATTTTTAGATTACACCTTTAACATACTTTGGACAATGAATAATGGTACCTCCTACGAAGTCTTGGTACACATCGATTTATCACTTGTAACTTAGCAATTTCATGTGTTAAACCTCTGCGCTTCATGACTTTTGTCGTCATTTACCACTGCAATTGACCCACTGCAATATCACTTTACCCATGTTTTTACTGCTACAAAATTATTTTATTAATTAGAAAGGGTTTTAATATTTAGAAATGGTTTTAGTAGTCAGATGATATTGAGTCTCCACCACAAATTCCCTCCACAAATCCTTATGGTTGGATGACTAATTTTTCTGGTGTTTAAAATCTTCATCAATAAAATTTCTCCCTTTGCAAATCACTGTATTTTGATAGAAACTGTACTCTGTGTTTTAATTTAATTGATAGCGAATGCACTCAGTATTTTAAATATAAGTTGATGTAAAATGTACCATGTGACTTTAATGTAATTGGATGGAAAGTTTACCCTATGTAATTAACCTTCATTTTACATATTTAAACAATAAACTTACCCATTTATTTGAACGTGTTTTCTAAAGATAACACTTAGCGAGATCATGTCTTAACATGTAATGGATTTCCATTTGTTGTATGCATTTGTAAAATTGTGAAAGACAATGCATTTCTCTTTATGTGATTGTCTGTGTGTTCAACGTTGTTTGAGCAACGAGTATTTCCTCCTTGGCTACATTTTGGTTGAACCCGAAAGCCAACAAACCAGTGGTTGTTTCCCTTGCGTTTTAAATTTACCTGACAGCGATAATACATGTACGTTTTTACATTTACCTGACAATGATAATACCCCTATGTTTTACATTTACCTAACAACAATAATACCCCTACGTCATTACATTTACCTGACAACGATAATAATTGGCATTATTGTTGCATTCCTCTATTATTAATTAGTAATAATAATCATGGTTGTTGGATATCATTTAATAATAGAATGAAACTGTATTGAATGGCTCTAAAATGACATTTAATTATGAACAGGGAGATAGCATTAAATCTCATTGAATAGCATCGAGGTGACAATTATTTATAAGCAGCATAATAGCATCAAATTTGCATTTAATCGATGCACATGAAATTTAATTGTAAACTGCAAGATAGCATTAACATGGCATTAAATAGCATCGAATGGATTTTTATTTATAACTGCATAAAAACATTAAAATGGCATTAAAATTTGCATTGAAATGGCACTCATTTATAGACAACGAAATAGCATCAAATTGTGGAAAATAACATTGAAGTGGCATAATTATAGGCATCGATAGCATTAAGGTTTAGCCCTTTTTAGACAACAATGTCGATTATTCTATAAGCAACGTGGAGCACCTTTAAAATGTTAAGTAGTTCACTTATTTTAATGGATAGTTTATAATTGTTGATAAGCATATTTGATTTGGTTAAGTGCCTTTCTTAGTGCGCATTATGATAACATTATAACCTTAGTAGCTTGGTAACAGTTCGTCCTTCCCACTTCGACATCCTTCTTATGAGTTAATGGATGGGTTGTTGGCGGAGTCAAGTATTAGCTTGAGCTTTTCCTTTTGATTGTCATCATCCTTCATCTTTTCGACCTATTGCTTGGGGTGTGGGTGTAGTCTTCTTTTCATTTGTTAGGCTCCTAGTGCCTGGATTTGTCCTAAGTGCTTGTTCCAGATAGGTTATGGTGTGCTCGTGTTATTGCCGCACCTATCACCTTGGGATGGCATGAGTCATGATGAGGGGATCGTGGTGCGCCCTATTGGATAGAGGCGAATGATATCTTGGTTGGAGTTTATGCTTCTCGTGTGAGTGTTGTTGATCGTTGTAAGTTGTTGTTAGCGCTTGGGGTGTAATTCCTTCATGTGTTTGGTTTACACGCCTTGAGGTTCTATTCATTGGTCGTCAAGGTTGTTGTGTTGGGAGGGGGATGTTGTCCCTTAGCTTGTAGGTGTGGTCATGTTTGTGTCGTGCAGGTAGTTGTTTCTTCTTGTTGTTTTACACATGTTTAGCCCATTTTCTCTTGTGCTAGTGCGTGGACTCATAGTTGTATGTTGCATGTTTAGGGGGTGTGGTGCTCACAGTGTCAGATGTGTTGTTTAGTTGTAATAGTTGTTGTCATCCTATTTTTTTTTTTAAATTCTGCACTTTATACTTCGCTTGTAGTCCTAACGATGGGGGTGTTACATTTACCCTTGCATACTCATAACCACATTTGAAGGTGGCCTTTATGATAGAGTGCTTAAGGTTGGGTGGAAATTTGTTTGTTTGTAGCAAGTTAGTTAAGAAAATTATGAGAAATATAAGTGATTCCTTGTTATTCATGCATATGTAAAATTCTTGTTTTAGCACGGATGTATTAGTTATCCTTTTATGGCATGTTTCTACATTGAATGAATTTCACATTGCATATATGAAATGGATAACAATAGAGGACACTAGATTGTTTGAAGATTCATAATTGAACTATTTTCTCTTCTTTGCATTGCTTCGACCTTTGAATGAATCGACAAGAAAATTTAATGGATTTTGGAGATCACTCTCACCTGAAAAAGAGTATGGAGGTAGTTGGGTAGGTTAGAAAATTAAGAAGAAATCCCTCAAATTCTTCCTCACATTTTGTAAATGATACCTAATATAAACTTATTGGCTTTGATTACAACACCTAACTTGGAACAAAAAATCAAATAAACATTTGATGGATTTTAGATTTCCATGTCACATCAAAAAGAGTATAGAAGTGATTGAATATATTAGAAAAGTAAAAGAAAAACCCTCAAACTCTTCCCCAAATTTTGTAAATGATACCTAATATAAAAAATTTGGAATTGATTACAATACCTAACTTAGAACAAACATCCAATAAATCTAAGTCTTCCCCCACATTTTGTAAATAACACCTGATATAAACTTATTGTATTCAAATGATTACAATACCTAAGTGGAAACAAATATCAAATGAATCAACTACTAACTAATGTCATCTCATTCATGTCACTGTAAACGGTGAACTTTACTGTTTAACCTGAAAACAATAGTTATAATCACTTTTCCCTCGTAAAATGTTAAAAGCCTTCATTGTGACTGGTTAAAATACAGGGCACGAAAGAGAAAACTTAGACTAATTCACCTTTTATTACTACATTGTAAATGGTGAACTTTACTGTTTTACCTTGAAAACAATACTTATAATTACTTTTCCCTCGTAAAATGTTAAAAGCCTTCATTCTGACTGGTTAACAAACAGGGCATGAAAGAGAAAACTTAGACTAATTCACCTTTTATTACTACATTGTAAATGGTGAACTTTACTGTTTAACCTTGAAAACAATACTTATAATCACTTTTCTCCTCGTAAAATGTTAAAAGCCTTCATTGCGACTGGTTAACAAAGAGGGCATGAAAGAGAAAAAATAGACTAATTCACCTTTTATTACTACGTAAAATTCGAGCATGCAATATATTAATCTTTTTCTCGAGTTATAGTTGATATGTTAATTTTGTTGGTTCCATTTCAACTTCTATTACTACATAAAATTCGAACCATCCATCCAATATATTAATGTTTCGTTGGAAGATATCTTGATTTTGTTGGTGGTTACGTAAAAGCCCCTCTTACGGACGGCGCTGATAATGTCTATGTCTAATCAGAGTTGGAAGAAATATGTTGTATGTTCGCGGCTACCGGACGTATGTCTAATCAGAGAAGGAAGAACTATGTTGTATGTTCGCGGCTACCGGACATATGGGATTATGTTATATGTTCGCGGCTACCGGATTATTTTATTACACATACGGGTCAATACGGGACATACAGAGATCACGCATCCCACTTTCCACACTAATAACGACGAGAAAACAGTAAGTCGCAGAGAACACACTAAACGCGTAATTTTTCATGTTCCCTGACAACCAAATAATTTGTAATTAGATTTGGTCGTTAAATGAGAGGCAACATCTCTGGGAAAACCCTAATTTCTGATTAACTAGCCGACAAAGATATATTGTACTTCTTAAAAATACAATAAACCTGATGAATGTGATCCTACAAGAACATGAATTTGTATTACATCAGAGTTTATGTATCTTTTCTAAAAGTGTAACACATACCAAATATATGAGCATAGCTGTAAATTTGTGGTTGGTGAATTTTGAAAATGTTTTTTTGGTGTAGAAAATGAAATCAATTAATTAAATAAAAAAATAAATATTATTAATCATTTTAATCATTATTAATTATTAAGTAGTAATCAGCTAGCTACCATAGTAAATTTTAAATATGATCAAGTTAAAGTAAAAAAATAAACATATAAAATTTATTAAGACATTATCAATAACTATAACTATACACTTTTCTGGTAATTAAAAAAAACACTAAAAATTTTAAAATTATTTTATAAATATAATTCTTTTACAAATCCGTTTTCGTTGAAACAGTATCCTATGAGTAAATTACTCATAGGACATCCAGTTTGATTGGTCATAATAATATCCAATTTCCTTTAGTATATATGTCTCAAGTTATCAACATAATTTATAGTCGTTCCAAGAAGACAAGAACACAGTTTCAGTTTACATTTTTCTTTTAATGCCGGAAAAAGTTTTCGAATGAAGGAAAATATTCACTTTGAAAATATACCAAAAAAAATTTGATAGAAAAATAATATAAAAAATGGTGAACAAAGGATACTTTAAAAAGCGTCAATAACCAATTGAATATTTCATTGATATGAGTTTAGTTTGTCTTTTTAACCATTTATGTTTAAATCTAAAACAGAAAATAAAAAATTGAATATTTCATTGATATGAGTTTAGTTTGAGTTTAGTTTGTAAATTTAATCTTTTATGTTTAAATCTAAAACAAAATAATTGATAGGTTTTGGATGTTTGAAAGATTTAATTGATGGAATTTGGATGTTTGATAACAAATTGAATATTTCATTGATATGAGTTTAGTTTGTTTTTAATCATTTATGTTTAAATCTAAAACAGAAAATAAGAAATTGAATATTTCATTAATATGAGTTTAGTTTGTAAATTTAACCATTTATGTTTAAATCTAAAACAAAATAATTAATAGGATTTGAATGTTTGAAAGATTTAATTGATGAAGTTTGGATGTTTGGAAGGTTTATTTTATGATTTTGTGATAATAATTGAAGGGATTTGGATTTTTGAAATTATTTTTTATGATTTTGTGGTTACTTAATATTAATGAAATGGGTTTTATATCATGGAATTTATTGTATTTTCATACAGATCGAGGGTTTGGAATATATAGGTTTTGATCCATGAATTTTTATCTATTTTGTTTTAGAAAGTTTATATCTCTTTCTTCTAAAATATAAACATTTCAAAGTTCTCTCATGAAAAGATATGGGTAGAATGAAAGGATATGGTTATTGCAATAGAGTTAAATTTCTATTTTAAAGATAATAAATGGTATTTTGAGTAAGTAGGATTTTATTTCTAGACATACTTTGAGCATGATCATGTTGTAGATGGTTAACCAAATTGGATTGTTAAGGGCATGAACCTAATGGAATATTTTTAAGGGAAGGATTCAAGAATATAACACTTTTCCGTGGAGATATTCAAGGAAATTTACAACATAAAAAAGTTAAATAATTTATAGTTGATAGCATGRAGTCATTATCAAAATTAAATGAAATAAATTATTTTGATCCAATGTCTCTTRCTGATTATATAATTACAGAAAATGTGATAAATGAAAATAATGTWATAATTATATAATTACAGAAAATGTAATAAATGAAAATAATGTAATAGTTATAATAAAGGGAGGTGGTCATCTAGCAATACAACTAATTTTTTAAATCCATTATGATATGGAATATTGAGAATGAATGGAATCAAKAAAGAAAAAGGTTAAATTCACATGTAATTGCATCATTTGACTCTTTTTCTTATAAGAGGGGAAGGATAATGATCTTATTTATGAAAAGAAAAATGGTCTGCATTCAATTTTTTTGTTTTCTATTATCTTAATTATACCAATTTTTTTGTTTTCTATTATCTTGATTATAACAATTTTTTTGTTTTCTATTATCTTGATTATATAGAGATGCAAAAAATGAATGATGATTTGTAGAAAATGGATATAGTTTCTTTTGTTTTGTATAATTTTTCATTTGACTCTTTCAATAAAAAAAGTTTATAATATTTTTTTTTAGTTAAAGTTGATCAGGGTTCAATGAAACACCCATAACCTTGATTTTATTTGACTTTGATTTTCATTATGGCTTTACAAAGACTTGATTACATATCTAGAATATTTCAACTCACACTTGGAAGAGGCTTAAACACAACTTATATTTTAATTTAGTTTGGCTATATATTTTCAACACTTATAATAACAATATTTCATGCACTGAATTCAAATTAACATTGATTCTGACTTGACTTAGTTACAATTTGGATTCTCTTAACCATAAATTCCATCTTAAAAAGAATTTACAATATCCTTTCAACTTTTAAATGTTTTACAATTTATCTCAAAATTCTTGATTAAAAATAATTGAAAAAAATACTAGTTAGTTTTTTCTTTGTCCATTGCAAATAAGAGAAGTGACACCATCTTGGTCTCTCAAGAGAGGCCAACATTGTAAAAGGTTTCCTATAATGTCAACATGGATCGTCGCCCTTCCACACATGGGAAAAATCAGATCAATCCAATATTCAATTTGATAGTTACAGGCGTGGTGAGCTACAGGCATTGGGAGATTTACAATTGATGAATCATAGACCGATTATTGATCTAAGCTTCTTGAGAGAACTTAAATTTTCTGTATTTTAGGGTTTGACCGTAACAAGATATGGGCTAATTGATTGAGTGTTGGACACTAAATTGAAGAATGAAGCATAGATAGAATTTGTAATAGAGTTGCAG
>SNQJ01S0003526.1:77791-103502 GCA_010110895.2 Picea sitchensis | reverse complement strand
AAGGATGTCCAAAGCCATAAATTTCGTAATGAAAGGATTATAACAGCCAAAGAGCAGTAGGATGACTTCAACATGAAGTTATTGGAGGGCTTGAACAGAATATGAAAGAAATTGGTTAAGGAGAGTGGCTCAAGAAAATATGGAAGTCACAAGCCTTCGGATGAGAAAATAAAAGCAAGAAGTGTTAGTAGACATCACCATCATTCCCTGAGGCATTCCAATAAGAGAGAAGGGAATAGCTCAAGTCTATACCCTATCAGAAGGAATAAGAGGTCTGGGGTGGATGAGCTGCGAGGATAAATGAACAAAATCAAACCTCCTACATTTGATGGTGAGCACAAGAAGGATGAAGATGCAGAAACATGGTTGTTGGGCATGAGAAAGTATTTTCAATTACATAATTATTCTTCTGATGCAGAAGGTAGAATTGCTATCTATCAACTCAAAGAAAAGGCCTCCATGTGATGGGACCAACTTGTGCAGGTGCAACACATTAAAGAGAAAAGTGTTACTTGGAGGGAATTCAAGAAGTATTTGGAAAAGAAATACTTGACTAAGAGATACTATGACAAGAAAATGAAAGAGTTATTTGAACTCAAGCTTGGAAGTATGACCATAGATGAATATGAGAGGAGGTTTCTACAACTACTGAAGTATGTCTCTTTCATAAAGGATGAGATAGTAAAAATTCAAAGGTATTTGAGTGCATTTCCATCGTTCATCAATGAAAAAATACAGTATGATGATCCCAAGGCATTAGAAGAGACCATAAGGCGAGATAAATGCCTATATGATCAACAGAAAGCAAGGCCATCTTTCCAAAAGGCTGGGGATGACAATAAGAAATTCAAGATAGATCAAAGGAAGAAGGGAGCTAAGCCATCATTCTTCATAAATAATTCACAAGGACAACAAGTGTCTAAAGAACCCAGAACAATTGACACAGGGAGTTAAGGGTCAAGGAAGCCACTTATGCAATGTTGGGGTTGTAAAGGAGATCATAGGTTCAGAGATTGTCCTCACAGAGGTGGAAAAGGTATGGTTTTTCACAATGTACATTAAGCTGAAATAGTGGAGGACATGGGTAGATATGCGCCAAGGATTTATGTAGCCCTAGAAAACAAGCAAGCAGAGTATTAGTCCCACGTGATTGAAGTGGAAGGTATGATCAACAACCAAACCATTGCTATTTTAATTGATTCATGACATAGTCATAGTTATATAGACCCTAAGATAGTGGAAATTGTGTAATTGCCAAGAAGAAAGCATGGAAAATCCTAGTTGGTGCAGCAAGCTACATGATCCATAAGAAAAGGTAATGAGATGGTTAAGTCATGCGTCATAGACATGAATGGACTGAACACTAAGGTAGATTTAAACATATTGCCTTTAGGTTCCTAAGAATGTCTAATTGGGATGGATTGGTTGGACCAACATCACACTCTCTTAGACTGTCACAAAAAAGAATTTACTTGCATGGATGACGAACGGAAACTAAGGAAAGTACAGGGAATTCCCAGGGTAGTAACCATTAGAGAAATTTCAGCATTGCAGCTGAAGAAATGTTACAAAAAAGGGTGTCAAATAATTGCATCTCATTTGGCGGAGACACCTAGACATAAGGTGCCAAAATTGGAGGTTTATGTAGTACTAGAAGATTTTGAAGATGTGTTCAAGGAGGTACATAGAATACCCCCAAGGAGAGACATTGATTTCTCTATAAATTTAATGCCTAGAGGTATCAAAGAATCCTTATAGAATGAGTACACCAGAATTGAAGGAGTTGCAAATGCATCTTGAAGAACTTCTGAAGAAGGGGTATATACGCCCAAGTGTGTCACCTTGGGGTGCCCCAGTCTTGTTTGTGAGAAAGAAAGATGGAACACTAAGATTTTGCATTGACTTCAAACAGTTGAATAAAGTGACTGTTAAGAGCAAGTATCCTCTACCAAGGATTGATGACCTCTTTGATCAATTGAAGGATGCAAAGATATTTTCAAAGATAGATCTTAGATCAGGATACCATAAGGTAAGGATTAAAGAAGAAGATATCAGCAAGACCGCCTTCAGGACAAGGTATGGTCATTATGAGTCCACAATGGTGCCATTTGGGTTGTCAAATGCACCAGTTGTTTTCATGTACTTAATGAATGGTGTTTTCCGAGAATATTTGGACAAGTTTGTCATTGTATTTTTGGATGACATTCTTATATATTCCAAGTGAGAGGAAGAGCATGAACATTATTTGAGGATGGTGTTTCAAGTATTAAGGGAACACCAGTTGTATGCCAAATTGATCAAGTGCTCATTTTATCAGAAACAGATAGTAGTGGATCCTAAGAAGATAGAGGCCATTAGAGAATGGTTAGCGCCGAAGGATGTGTCAGAGGTGACATCATTCATGGGTCTTGCAGGCTACTAGAGAATATTTAATGAAGGATTCTCAAAGATTGCACACCCAATCACTTCCTTGCAAAGGAAGGGGGTGAAGTTTTAGTGGACACTGGATTGTGAGAAGAGTTTCCAACACTTGAAACAATTATTGACAAGTGCTCCAATATTAAGGATCGCAGACCCAAATGAAGACCTCATCGTATGCACCAATGCATGTAATGAAGTACTTGGTGGAGTCCTTAGTCAAAATGGGTTTGTCATATGTTACAAATCAAGGAAGTTGAAGGATCATGAAAGAAACTATGTCACTCATGATTTGGAGTTGGAAACCATAGTGCATTCCTTGAGTAAATGGAGGCAGTACCTCATGGGAAAGAGGTTTGATCTAATAATAGACCACAATGGTCTGAAATATTTATTTGATCAGTCGAATCTAAATACTAGGCAAAGAAGATGGTTAGAATTTCTAAGTGAGTATGACTTTGATATAAAGCATATCAAGGGGAAAGAGAATAAAGTGGTTGATGCACTCAGTAGGAAGGTGCATGAATTACATGCTACATCCATTAGCATGTATCAGACTAATATTAAAAGCAAAATTCTAGAGGCTGCAAATGCAGATCTTCAATACAGAGAATTGGTAGCAATGCTACAGCAGGGTAAGATGCCACAAAAGGTGGATAATTATAATTTCGGAATAGATGGGATATTTTTGTACAAGAACATAATTTTTGTTCCAAATGTCCAGTACTTGAAATGTATGATTTTTCATGAAATGCATAATTTTCCTTATGAAGGGCACCCTAGATATCAGAAAACCATGGCAGCGATCAAAATCCATTACTTTTGGCCAGGTGTGAAGAGAGATATCATTGAATACATCGCTAGATGTATGGAATTCCATAAAGTTAAATATGAGAATAGGCACCCGATAGGGTTGCTGTAACCTTTACCCATTCTTGAATGGAAGTGGGAAGTGGTGACAATGTATTTTATTATAGGATTGCCTAGAATAGGCAAGCTGCATGATTCGATCATGGTGGTGGTGGACAAGCTTACGGAAGCTGCCCATTTTATTCCATTGGAAACTACTCACAAGGCAAAAAATGTTGTTGATATTTTCATGAAGGAAGTGGCATGATTGCACGAGATTCCTAAAACAATTGTGTCCGACAGAGACCCGAAATTCACCTCGAATTTCGAGAAAAGATTTTTCAAAGGATTCAGAACAAATCTAAACTTTAGTACAACTTATCATCCTAATTCTGATGGACAGAGATAGAGGATGAACATAGTGATAGAAGATATACTAAGAATGTATGTGATGGACAAACCATTGAAATGGGAAGACTACCTACACTTGGTAGAATTCGCTTACAACAATGGGTATCATGCATCGTTGAATATGAGCCCATTTGAAACACTTTACTGCAAAATGTCCAATACTCCAGTGAGTTGGGATAATCCAACTGATAGGACAGTAGTTGGGCCAGAGTTGCTCAAGGAGATGGAGGACCAAATGATAAAAATTAAGCAGAATTTAAAAGCTACCCAAGACAGACAGAAAAGTTATGTTGATAGGAATAGAACCCAYAGAGAATTCAAAGTGGGTGAWCACGTTTCCCTGAAAGTAAAAGCTAACAGGATTTCCCTGAAGCTTGGAAGCTACGCCAAGTGGGCAACCAGATTTTGTGGGCCATTTGAAATCCTAGAGAGGATTGGTCCAGTTGCTTATATGATTGCATTGCCTACATCTATGTCTGTTCATAATGTCTTCCATGTATCATTGCTAAAGAAATATATACCTGATGCTAATCATGTTATTGATTGGAATGTGATTTAGGTGGAGCAAGAAGGCACTTTTCATGTGCATCTGGTGCGCATTTTGGACTGGAAAGTCAAGAAACTCTGGAACCGAGCCATAGGGCTTGTAAAGGTCCAACGGACCTGTTACAGTCCTAAGGATGCTACTTGGGATCATGAGGATTCAATACGGACATAATACCCACGTCTTTTGGAATATTTTGTTGTATATGGGCGTATGAGGCATTGAGGACTGTGCATAAATAAGGGGAGGGAATTGTAATATCCCTCGATCGAACCCAATTATAAATGTAATATAAGTGTACTTAAGCTGGTGAGTTCTTTTGACATCATTTTGTAATGCACTTCCCATGGCATAGTGCGCGCATGAACTACGTAGTAAAATGATGTAGTGTGCACATTCATGGATATCGCGCGTAGTATGGAGCATAGTGAGCCTCATGTATATGATATGTGTTTTAGGCTGGTGAGCCAGTTATTATAATATGGGATGCTTATGTTTTGGTATTAGGCTGGAACACCTAGATGTTAAATGCCAATGCACCTATTTTGTGCATGCCTCATGATTAATATAAAATACATCATCATGTGCAGACCGACCAAGATAAAAGAGATGGGGGACTGAACTTCACCAGTTAGGGAAAGGGAGGGCCAAAAGTTAACGAAAAGGGCTAAGCTAGAGATCTTAAGCCAAAAAGGAATATTATACCAATATTTCCTAAAACATAAAGTATGGATAATTATTTTAGCCTAAGTTCTCAAGTTGGGGACAAGTGGACCAAAGTAACTTTCGATATGACAAGTGTCAAGTTGGGGACATGCATTCATATCATGGGGACTTAGCTCATTTGGTCACTTTTTCATGGGGATTTCTTATCAACAACTGGACCATCATTCTTACCATCATTTTTCATGATGCGTTTCACGGTGATTCCTTCCATCACTCAGTTTTCCATTCAACGATTCCATGACCATTTTCACTCATGCAGTCAGTTATCCTTGAGACATCCAATTCACCATATATGATCCTATTTCCATAACCTTTTTCATTTGGTGTACCTGGTTAGCTTGGAGCGGGATTGAAGAAGCGGGTTGTTAGGCCCATGAGCAATTCTTCGAGAGAGAGAATTGTTGGGGATTGATTCACAAAGGTGTTAAAATGTGGCTACAGTGCTCTGAGACTTTTGGTTCGGCCTGTTGATGAAGCCTTGGAAGGGAAGTGGGGCAGACAAGGGACTATTGAGAAGAGAAGGGGCACACTTCCTTGGGTGAGACATGCATGTGGGGAATGAGAGGTTGTAGGTTGTTAGTTGAGTGAGAACATAAGACAGAGTCTTTCCTGTTTTCCATGAGCCTTAGCTTGGTTAGAAACCCTTTACCCAGGTGGAGTTGAGTCCCAGCTCGGGGGTGACTGACTGTTGAGAGTGATGAACAATGTATTTTAAGGCTGGGAGGTTTGTGGACGGTCTATATGCAGTTGGTGACAATATTTCCAAGATAAGTACCAATCGTATGATAAAATTATATGTTTCATTGTTATCTACGTGCTTATGTTACGGTTTATCATATATGTGATTATAATTGGGTGTATGTTTATGGGTATTTTCTTGTATATGTTGCATATCTATGGTTACTGTTATTCCAGTATGAAATCATATATTACATAATGTTATTGTTTGTTTATGTTTATATGTAAATATTCTGCAAGAGTTTTGTATGTATATGTTTAAGTTGCATGCAGTTTGAAGAGAAAATTTATGTGGCATAGCTCAGTTGATTACAGGGTATGTTATCGTATGTTTCGCAGTAAGAGAACGAAAGTGTTTCCTAAAGTAGGATGGACCTTCCTGTTTAAGGCTAGGGATGTTACCAACTGGTGTCAGAGCATGAGTGATTGCTCTGGAGTGGCATTCCCCGACCTGTGGGTGGACGAGGGGCGTTCCAGGTGGAGTACAATACAAGTGGAAGTGAGCACAGTGTGTGAGGAGAGGATGTTTGTATGCATGGGTAGGCTATTGTAATTCTCCCTTGAATAATAAGAATACCAATAAACATTGCCCATTGTTTTTTCCCTCATTGGGTTTCCACATAAATCTCCGTGTCAAATTGTGATTGTGATTGTGTTTTGTTTTCTTTGTTGTTCTCATTTTTTATGCTTTGTTTTCCTTCCGCTACCTAACACTATGGTATAAGAAACAACCATATAGGGTCAATTAAACCCGTCAAAATCACCCTGGATCTAATCCATCAAAATCACCCTAGATCTAACCTAGCCTCGGCCACATCAAACCTTAACAAAGCTCATTTTTTTTATTGTGTTCCTCCTTACAAAACAAAACCCTAGAAATCCAATAAAACTAGCCAAATTTGACTTGATCAAATTAGCATGACAACAATAACAATTACATATTTATTCCATATTTAATAGAGGGTGGAAATTTCTCGGCAAAAAAAAAACCAATAATTCACAATGTTCTTCTATAAGGTGAATCATCTCTTAAAAACACTTGATGAAAACATTAACAACAATAAACTTTGAAAATAATTTTTTACACACAACAGCTTGTAAGGATTAAATCACGTGTACAAACAACATTCTTCATACATAGGTTATTTCACAATTTAACTTCCTTCAGTGTTGTTTTACATGCCTTCTATAGTGACACCTTTACTCCAAACACCTTTTAACTTCGGTGTTGTTTTACAGACCTTGTATAGTGACACCTTTACTCCAAACAACTCCAATAAGTCCAGGTCTTCCACAATCAACAGTTTTTCCAAACCATTTTATTCCATGCCACGACTCAGATGAAATATGAAAGATGACTGGAACAAATCTGCACTCACAAGTGATGAGGCTTCACTTGGAGGAGGCCACTAAATGGCTATTCAATTCATCAATCAAGAGAATGAAACATACAACTAAATAGAACCATTCAGTTGAACAAGATCCTATGAAATAGGCACTGAATGTCTAAAGAAAACATACGGTTGAAACAATCATTAACAACCATCTATTTCTCCATTAATTCAACTCACCCCCTTAATGGAGAAATTATTAGGAAACACACCTATCATATTCCTAAAAAACTCAAAGTGTATCCTACCAAGGGGAGTTTTGAAAATGTCAACAACATTTTCACAAGTATTACAATACATTAATGAAATGTCATCTCACTGTATCTTCTCTCTAACAAAATGCAACAGGACTTCAACATGCGTTGTCCTAGCATGATAAAAAGGAATGTTTGCCAGCTTGATTGAGCTTTGGTTGTCTGATTTGATCACTGTAGTTCTCTTCTGTTGTTCTCCAATGTCTTGAAGAATCCTCCTCAACCAAACAACTTCACAAGTTGCTTCGCACAAAGCCTTATATTCGGCCTTAGTGAAAGAAAAAGATATAGTAGTTTTCTCTTTACTACTCCAAGAAATGATTATGGATCCAATGTTGAAAGCATAACCTGTAGTCGATCTTCTGTCATCTAGATTACCAGCCTCTTCTCAGTTTCACATCAGATGAATCAATATACTTAATACCAAAATCAAATGTACCTTTAAGATACCTAAGCACTACTTTAGTTTCTTTCCAATGATTGTCTAGAGGATTGGCCATAGATTGACTTAACACACTAACAGAGTATGCTATGTCAGGTCTGGTAGTAGTGAGATAATTCAGGATATCAGCCAATTGTCTATATAAAATACCATCAGCCTCATTTGAATCATCATCAAGATGAAGTTTCAGATTCTGTTGCATTGGAATAGACACAGCTTTACACTGATCCATTCTAAACTTTTTGAGAAATTCTCTAACATATTTTCCTTGAGTAACAAAAGGTTGGCCAGAATTTCTCCAAACTTGAAGACCAAGGAAATAGTGTAATTCACCCTCTCCCTGCTTGTTCTTCAAGAACTTCTTCTTCGACTAGAGTGCCAAATCCTGGTTCGACTAGAGTGCCAAATCTTGGTTCTGAGGCTTCAAATTACTGCGCCTCTCCTCTTCTTGAGTTAATATGCCAGTGAGCTCTTCAAAAGTGGGAGCAGTGGCTCCTGTTGCGATCCCTATAATAAACATTTGGTATTCTTGTGGCATACCATTTAAGATCAGTGTTGGGGACCTTTTCGCCAATCTCACCCAACTTATCATTCAAATATTTGATTCTTGAAATGAAAGTACAGACTGACTCGTTCAACTCCATCTTGACACTCGGCAGTTTACTTTTCAGAGAGAGAATTATGTTTTTGTTCTTGGTTTCATACAGCTCCTGAGAGAGAATTATGTTTGTGTTCTTCGTTTCATACAGCTCCTGAGGGTCGTCAACGTTTCTTTAGAGGTTTGACAATCACGGATATGAGGAATCAAACTGCCTTTAACAGACATTCGTAAAAGTACCTTTGCCTTGTTCTCTAGCTTGTCCCAGTCTGTGATTGATGCCCCTATTGCGTCTGCAGCTGCATCGGGTTTATCCTCAGCTCCCTTCACGATTGTCCAGACGCCAAAACCTTCCATGAAGGTCTTCATATTGAATTTCCAATTCGTGTAGTTGGAGCCATCAAATTTGTTGTTTTCGTTGAGGTAGGTATCCGCCAAAGGATTTTCCATATCAATAGAAGATTGTCACAATCTGCTGAGTACAAACTGTTTCAGAAGTACAAGCAGTTCTCACGGACCTCTCTGCAACAGCCGGACTCCTAAAAACAGTCGGACTCCTCACGACCTTCTCCACTATCTCGTTGCACAGATCGCACCTTCAACACTACCTCCTTGGCTCAGAATTGGTGCGATCTGATCCGTTGGCGCCTCCACAGCGAGCTCCTCCACACTCAACACTTTCCACGCGTTGGCTTAACTCAGCACAACTCCTCCGTCCTTTCCACGCAATTTTTCACGCAGGCTTGTACGTAGTCTTCCAGGTTGGGCCTCCTCTTCTTCTCAGGACGTCTTCCAATTGACGTTGCTCGACCCTTTCTCCTCGGCCTCCAATCAGCGCACACACTGGCGTCTCCTTAACGCAGTCTCCACATAGGGAGCCTTACTTTCCAGAATGCTTCCACGCAGCTTCTCTGAGCAAGGGCCTCTGCTCTGAGCAACGGCTACTCTGAGGAAGGGGCTCTGATACCAAGATGAAATATGAAAGATGAGTGGAACGAATCTGCACTCACAGGTGATGAGGCTTCACCTAGAGGCAGCCACTAAATGACTATTCAATTCATCAATCAATGAATGAAACATACAATTAAATAGGACCATTCAGTTGAACAAGATCCTATGAAATAGGAACTGAATGTCTAAAGAAAACATACAGTTGAAACAATCATTAACAACCATCTATTTCTCCATTAATTCAACTAAATTCAACTAGGTCTCCAGACACGATCCAATTAGCGTATTTATGACGTTTTATCCATACTCGATCAACTTGATCGTTCTCATATCTGCCCCCAAACATGATTCTTTTCCAATAGAGGCACTCAAGTTGCAAAATACGAACTCCTTATTCATTAACACTCACTCGCAGATCCTCTTCATCACAGATATTAATTTAAGGAATAGATTCTAATGAGCTGGATGTAATTTAAAAGACTATAATTAATCAGTTCATCAGTCAACAAATTATCAGTGAGTCTAAGGTGTCGAGTTCTTGCGCTCGCCGCACTAACAAATCTCAATTCTTTGCAGACCATCTCTCTTGGAAACATGTTACTAGCACAGTCTCCACTATAGCTCTAATAGAAAATGGTGGGACTATGATTCAATAACAAATATGCTCAAACAAATGTTAAGAAAGGGACATTGGTACTTTGCACCCAAGAAACTTCTAAAACAGATGTTAAGAAAGGAACATTGGGACTTTGCACCCAAGAAACTTCTAAAAGATGAAAAAAAAATGTGTTTTTTTATCCTACAGTTACGTTCTTTATATAACCCTTTTATATAAGTTTAGAAAACATAACAAATATGTCATAATTATATATTTAATTCAATTTTTTTCATAACTAACTTGAATAATATTTCCCTCAATCTCTCAGTTCACTCTATAAGATACTCATTTCTAACTTCTTTCTTTATCATCATGTTTAATTTATACATAAACTTTTATACATACTCAACATCATATCTATTACAATGCTTTCAACAAATATCACAAATATAACTGTATCATTCATTTTAGTTGGACGAAGCCCCAAATATCCATGTTGGCTCCTTAGATCAATTTCAACAAATATCACAAATATAACTATATCATTCATTTTAGTTGGACGAAGCCCCAAATATCCATGTTGGTTCCTTAGATCAAACCATCATGAGTGAAGGCTATCAGGTAACATTCGATCCTCTCCATTGAAAAAAATGATTTTATACTTTTACATTCTAGAATGCATTAGATACAGATGTTGTTGTCAAAGGAAGCCTCTCATTTTTACTCAAACTTTGTTCTCATAGAGAGTCGATGGTATCATTCTTTTACATTTAACTATGCACCATGACATGTGATTTATGCCTAAGTTAATGCAATGCGAAGGTATTGAGGTTCATTAATGACAAGATGGGTGTTTATAAATACCTTACTCTATAAAAGCTAGATTGAGAGTAGCTATGAGGTTTTCTTTTCCAAAGTATCTATGAGGTTTCCTTTTGCGTGGCTCAACGCAATAGGATGAGTAACTAGTAAAATGGCCATTTAGATTTTACACCTCCAGAGACCTTTGATCGATAATCTCAATGGAGGATATCTCCGAAGGGAGTTACGATTAATTAAATACACATAGGATTGAAATGATTAATAGGAAATGAGATGTACATGTCTATATTAATAGATTTCATGGCAACAAAGTGTGGCTAAACAGTCTTAGAACATGTTAATACATCTATTTGCATAATAGAAAATTATATGAAATTTCATATTTATGAGTAATTTTTCGCCCAATGGTTGGAATTCAATGTAAATCCCAACATAAATATAGGATAAATATAGGTTATGAGACAACTAGTGTAAAGAAGCTAAGCCTACAAAATTTTATCTCCATATACCCAACTCGCGTACAATATTTTATTTCAATAAACCCAACTCATTATTTTCACGTCATAACAATTTTTCTCATTACAAACACTCATTCAATCATAGCTAGCCATGAAACAACCATGGAAATATCTTCCACTACCGTAAATGTGTTGCAAATTTTCTTGCGCGGGTAGGCAAAATCTCCTTTGTTAAGCTAAGTTGTGAACGAAAAATATATACAATTGTTAGTTGTGTGATAAGCATGGGAGTATTGCTATAGAAAAATAAATGAAGGGAGGATGCATGCAACTAAATTACAAATTTAATCACAAGAATTTCATTTAAAGAGAAGAAATTGGATGGAAGCAACAATACTCATATATTATTTAAATGGAAAAGAATAAAATGAATAACAACATCTAGGAACAATGGTTGGATGTAAATGGGATCTAACACTCTATGTGGGAATGGTGAATGAAAAAATGTTTCTCTTGGTGGAAAAAACACAAACAAGAATGAGTGTTATGAATGATAGAGAAGATAGAGTAAGATAGATGATCTTGGATCTCATTCCTTAATCATAACCTTATAATTGTTATTATCTTCAAATGTTTCCCATAACTTTAATTTATATGAAAATTCTAAACTTTATGAAAAACTATATTCAATGTGAAATATTTCAATTGAAAATGAGTTCCCAATATTTAAAGGGTACATTAGGAGGCCAAAATACTTTCGATTAATGGAATTATATTTTTAATTTCTCTTGTACATCAAACTATAACAACCTAATCCATCTGTAAAACCTAATTATATTTTTAATTTATCCTATACATTAAAATCTAACAACCTAATATGTCTGTATAACCTTAAATATGTCACTGTAATCACTCACATAAATAGAGTTGCATGTGTTTTAAAGAATATTCGATGATTCGATGCAAGTCTCATGAGTGTCAATGAAGAATGAAGAAAGGTTGTGTAAGTGTATTAAAACCAACTTTCAAAATATTTTTCCCTATTTGAGTGATGTAATGTATCCATAAGCTAGCATTATTATTTGTATTATTGTTAATTGATGATGCTTCTGAAGGATCATTTGAATTTCCCTTTTCATAAATGACAAGGTCATAAAAATCATCTCCTAATGTATGAGGTTGGGATCTTGTATAGAAAAAATAAATCAATATTGTATGTACTACATGTTTGTGATTATAAAGACTATTTAGAGAGAAGGGGATATTTGACTAAGAAGAATGAAATACCTAAAGAAAATGAATTCAATCTAAAAATCATTGAAGTTTACTTTTGATGGTGATCTCTTATACGAATGAGGAGAGTATTTCTATGCTGGTGAAGTTATGAAAATACATTACAATAAATTTCAGAAAATTTTAAGAATCCATACTTATATTAAAGTGTATAAATCTTGGCAAATCTTATTGATTTTTAAAATTGCAACCATAAAATATTTAGTGATATTTTTTAAAAAATATTAAACTTTTTATGAATTTTATATATTTCTTTTTATTGAAAATTTTGATATTTTTAGAACAAAATATTTTGATATTCTAAAATTTAGAAAAAAAAAATGAAAATTAGTAAAAAAACACTTAATATAACATTGAAAATTATGTTATGGGAGAAATGTATCCATTTATTTTTTATTTTAGAATTCATGCTTATTATGATCATGTCTCTTTTTTATTGTAGAATTCATGCTTATTGTGATCATGTCTAAACATTGTGATCCACGTGTATGGTGATAATAGTGGAAATGCCTCAATCATAGTGTTGTAACTAAAAATTCCTTTTATGTGTAAACATGTGTTTCACACGGGGCAGAAGTAATGGCATTGGAGTAATCACTCAGAATGGGCTTGGAACTATGGATCTATCTAAAGAGATATCCCACTTGATGGCATTGATTTGTATACAAGAGGAGGGGTTTTTAATTATAATTAGAAAACAACAACTATCTCAATATATGACCCACCTTGATGTGATAACGATATGATGTCGAACATATAGGGGCCTACTAAATCAAAGAGAAATAATGACTCTTGTTATCTACTTGAGGTTAGATGGTTCACCATCAATGGTAGAAATGGGAAACAACGGAAAAAACACTCCATAATAACATGTGTAGGTTTCAATGGGATTGAATATGTGAGAGAAAAGGATGGGAAATGGGAAACAACGGAAAAAACAATCCATAATAACATGTGTAGGTTTCAATGGGATTGAATATGTGAGAGAAAAGGATGGGAGACCCATTGGGATCAAAAGCATAATTCAACTAATCAACTATAAACTATAATGGATTAGGATTTATAATCTATAATGGATTAGGATTTTGATAATGATACATGAGATTTGGCCAATGACGAAGGGAGTGGAGAAGAGCATAAATTATGGCTAATAAGGATAATAGCAATAATTCACTGGATAGATCTGGTTTCAAGAGACAACCAAGTTATTGATTCATACAAGATTAGGAATGGGGTAAATGGATGTAATAGATAAATATTTAATGAAGGAAACTATGAGCATAAATTATGGCTAATAAGGATAATAGCAATAATTCACTGGATAGATCTGGTTTCAAGAGACAACCAAGTTATTGATTCATACAAGATTAGGAATGGGGTAAATGGATGTAATAGATAAATATTTAATGAAGGAAACTATGGGGAATCATGGTGATGGATACTAGGATGTAGGACATATTGTAGGAAACTAGAAAATTTGTAGGCATGGGTAACTCAATGCAAATGCTCTAACTAAGGGTGAAAAGGATCGATAAATGTCATCCGATGAGATGGTATGAAAGTTTATGTTTCCCTTTTTTATGCTTTATTGGTATCAATTAGTGTTTTGGTATTTTTCAATTATTAATGAATAAAATAATATGCATACATTACACAAAAGGAGAAAAGTGTCCGAAGAATTCAATCGAGAAACTCTCCCTTATGCAACTAGAGTTGTGAAAGAAAATATGGATGGGGATGCTATGGTGGCTATCCTTGTGGACCAATAAGGAAGGATGCCAACCTTCCTTAGAGAGTGCACAACAAAGTACAAGTCGATTGCAGCAACCAAGGAGAAAAGTAGAAGTAATGGTATGTTAGTTTTCTCATCGTTGTCAGTGTGAGACAGTCCTTTACTGTAATAAAACATTCTCCAAACTAAGTAAATAATGGTGATCCCTATTTTAATTAATAGTTAGTTGTGTCAGTAAATGTTGTGGGGAAATTTCTCTTGCCAATCTGATTACGCAAAGAAATGAAGAAGCATAAAGTGACATTTATCGTTTGTAGAAGATCGCATTGATTGTTTAAGAAGGGAGAGAACCCCCTAATATGATTGATGACTTTTTTTTAATCCTGCCTTATCTTTTATTCTGGTGTATATGCTTTTTGAATTTCATTTTATTGAGACAGGTAAGAGAGAGAGGAACATGATCTGGTGTTTTTTCTTGCTGTCAATGAGTGTTGGTGTTTTCGTTTTGTTGTAATATGAATCAAAGGAACTAGTGCGCATCTCTAAGTTTTCGTGTTGCACAAAGGATCAAGTCAGATCTCTCCAATCCATGGGTGGACAACGTAAAAATGCTAGGCAAGGAGTTGACCTCCTATAACAACATTTCCCTTTTATTTATGCGTTGTGCCATTCTCTCCAAGTCGATTATTAATATCTGAGCGCACCCCTCACTCAGACCTAGCAATGTGTCCTTCAAAAAATTTGAGTGTCTATTGTAGAATATTTCCTTCACAAGCAGATATGCCTTCACAAGTCAGATCAATTGGTATCAGAGCGTGTTTTGTCCTTGGGACTAGAACTTCATGCACCAGATTCAAAAAAAATAATTTGGTTGTTCATACTTAGTCTCACGCTTTTTCTCAAAGCATTAATTTCACCCTTCTGAGGGATACTTTCACACCCTCCTCAAGGTCTATGCAGGGTTGTCGACCATGCTGCATAAACAAGAAGCCTCTAGCGAGGAATACAACACAGACACATCAATACCAGTGGAAGAATTGACGTTGGCTCTCCAAGAACTAATTCGCCTCCAACAATGAAGACCTCGAACAACCATGCAGCTTGACGCTCGTTTTCAATTACCCAAGTTCCTCGGCCAATTGAATGGTGAGGTTGTGGATTACTTGATCTGTAGCCTCTCCACTTACTTCAAAACCTCACATGAGATGGAGGAGGGCACCAAATTGTAAATTGCCAGTATTCAACTCGAAGGAATCATGCAAAATTGGTGGGACACACACCTGGACAACACGAAATTGATCGTCTAGATCAGTACTCTTTTGTACACGACAAATGGTTGCATTACTTCATGGGATATGTTCTATCAGGCCTTGAGAGAACGCTTCTACCCTCCAAACTACATTCAGAATTTACTCGCAAAGTGTTTACAACTCTGTCATCTTTCCAATCAGCTAATTCAAGGCTACATCAATGTCTTCTGCAAGCTGCGCATCTAGATCCATATCAACGAACTAGAAAAGGTATTAATCATCAAGTTCAATTATGGTTTAGTGTTACCTCTCCGACAGGAGCTATATCTATTTGACAACCATTCTCTGGACAAGGCTTTCTTACAGGCCTTGGCCGTAGAATGAAAGGTAGCTCCTCGCACCAGATTCCCCACTTATCTGACCTCCAATGCTACTACACCAAATCCCCAACCGCAGCCTCACTTAGCTTCTTCCTCCACATCCAAAAATTAAGTCCGGTGTACCTTTCACAAAACCAACTCCACCCTTCTACCGACTTTCATGTTGTTAAGAATATCTGCAATAGTAATACCTTGATGGCCGATGTCATTTAAAAAAATTTGACAAAAATCCCAGAGATTGTTTCCCTCGACAACCCCACCAAAGTCGACCCCTCTCTCATTCTCATGACCAAACCAAAAGCAAGTCACCCTAACATTCCCCTCTTCACTCACAACTACCAAATCAAAACCAAACTAGCCACTCTCATTCTGGACAATGGAAATCAAAATAATATCATTTCACAAGATTTATTCCGACCTCTACAACTA
Source organism: Picea sitchensis (assembly GCA_010110895.2). Classification (NCBI taxonomy): domain Eukaryota; kingdom Viridiplantae; phylum Streptophyta; class Pinopsida; order Pinales; family Pinaceae; genus Picea; species Picea sitchensis. Next base: position 87,218 of record SNQJ01S0003526.1, on the reverse strand, counting down.
CCCACAACCCCACACCCCGATCCTTATCATCTTGGATGCGTACAAAAGGGCGGTCCTCACATTACGATTGCTAGATGTTGCACTATTACTTTTTCCATTGGTCCATTACGTGACAATGTGACCTACGACGCCTCCCCATTAGATTTTGTTTATATCCTTCTCAATATTCCTTACCAACAAGACTCACATGTGTTGTATCATGCTAAAACTCATCAGTACCATCTTAAAGAGGATGGACACACCTATGTACTTACTTCCTCACTTCTAATGTCACCACCACCGCAAAATGATGCCACAACTACTCACCATGTCATTAGTACCCACAAGGCCTTGTTGTGTTTAATCCGACCTCTTAAACCTGATAACCTTACTAATTCCCCCCCCCCCGCCCTAGATTTTTCCACTACTACATGAATTTCCAGATGTGTTTCACCCACCCACTAGACTCCCACCATCCCAATACATTTCACATTCCATCGATCTCATCCAAGGCACAACTCTACCCAATGCATGCACCTATCGCTTGGTTCCCAAGGAGGCCACCGAAATAGAATGACAAATTTTCCAACTAATTGAATCTAGCCACATTCAACCTTCCTCTTCCCCTTGTGCCTCTCCAACCTTCATTATTCCCAAGAAAGACACTTTAGAATGACGTCTTGTTACCGATTACTGAGCCCTGAACAAAGCCACCATTAAAAACCAATATCCACTACCCCGGATCAAAGATCTCCTCGACCATCTTCAAGGGGCTTCTTTCTTCACAAATATGGATCTAACTTCTGGATACCATCAAGTACGCATGCAATCAAATGATATCTCGAAAACATCTTTCAAGACTAAGTTTGGTATTTATGAATGGTTGGTCATGGCTTTTGTCTTTACCAACACACATGACACATTCATGCGTGTCATCAATGACATTTTTCGACCACATATCGGTAAGTTCATCCTTATTTATCTTGACGATATTCTGGTTTTCATTAGCTGATGGGAGGAACACATGCGACATGTTTGAATAGTATTGGCATTTCTTAGACAACATCAATTGCAGGTGAAAGAGAAAAAGTCTTATTTTTCACAAAGGTCAGTGCAATATTTAGGATTCATTGTGGACTCTACAGGTGTGTGCCCTGATCCCGCACGGGTGCAAGAAATTTCTACATCGCTAGCACCAACATCTTCCCATCTTTTTAAAAACTTTATGGGAGGCATCAATTTCTACCGCAAATTTGTCTACCATTTCTCATAGTTGGCTCCTCTATTGCATCAATTAACAAACAAAGAAACATTTATATGGTCTCCTAATGTGCAACACCACTTTGATAAATTGAATCAAGCCTTATGCTCTGTGCCAATCCCCTTCTTGCTAGACTTGGTCCAACCATTCAAAATTGAGTCGGATTCTTCTCAATTTGTGATTTGTATTGTTCTTAAACAGGGAGGTCACCCTATAAAATACCATTCAAAGACACTATCAGCCACAAAGATTAACTACAGTACTTATGAAAAATAATTTTATACCTTGGTCCAAGCGCTGAAGCAATGGAGCCATTATACTCTGGAAAAAGAGACCATCCTACACATGGATCATCATCAATTCATAGAGTAATATACAGGAACAATGAAATCTCAAGTGGGAAGCATATATGCAACAATTTCACTTGGTTATTAAATATAAAAAGGGAACTCTGAATAAGATGATCGATTTACTAAGCAGACCACCAGAACAAGTGATGAACATCTTAGCAGTTGGATGTGCAACCTATGATAGATAGAAAGACATGTATGAAGAAGATCCCACTTTTAAAGAGATATGGTTAGCATTATAACAACCCACAGTTATCAATCAAACACCATTTCTAAATTGCACCATTAGGTAAGGATGGCTATATCGTCTCAATCAACTGTGTGTTACGCAATCAGAGGATCGTTTGATCCTCATAAGGGAAGCACATAATTCCTCCTGTGATGGTCACTTCAAGAATGCCAAAACACTCCTACACCTCCAACACCACTTCTATTGGCCTGCTATGTCCAAGAAAGTCGATAGTTTCATCAGAGCTTGTTCTCTCTGCTCACAAACCAAACCGTCTAATCACAAACATGGTCTATATAATCCTTTGTCGATCCCCTCTCTCCCATGAGAATCGACTTCTATGGATTGCCTGAGTGTCTCCCGACCAATTTCCACAAGCATGATGCAATTTGTGTGGTGTTCTTCCAGTTCATCAAGATGGCGCTCTTTCTCCCTTGCCATAAAACAACTTCTTCTACGCAAATGACTAGACTATTCTTCGGACATGTGTGGCCACATTTTGACCTCCCTGGTAGCATTGTTTCTTATCGTGACTCTCGCTTCCTTAGTTCCTTTTGGCATACCCTGTGGTCTTTGCTATTCTGGCAACTTCGATTTTCCATGGCATTCCATCCACAGACCGACGAAAAAATTGAGGTGGTCAATCATAGATTGGTTCATGCTCTTCACAACTTCTTTGTAAAAAATAAGCAATGGGATGCTTATCTTCACATTTTGCAACATATCTACAACAGAGCTACGCATTCTTCCACAATCGTTTCTCCATTCAAGGTTTTCTTGGGCTTCCAACCACTTGCACCCATCAAGTTACAACTCAATGTGACTCCTTTAGGTTCAATGCACCATCAACAAGACCAACAAGTAGCTCAACACTTCATTCATAATTTAGCACAATGACACAAACAAGTGACTGAATCCTTACAAGAAGCACAAGAGTGTGCAAAGCAACGTCATGATAAATACATAGCCACGTTGCAATTCCAACCAGGAGACAAAGTTTGGTTGTAGATTGACAAGAAACACTTCAATGGGAATCATCATAAGATGCAACCATTGCGATATGGACCATATACTGTTTTGGATTGCATCGGAAAAGTTCTTATCAGTTGGATCTTCCACCACATTTGGGGATTCATGATGTGCTAAACGTCAACAATATAAAACTATTTGAGCTGCCACTTCTTGAGGACATGGTCACTGTCCAACATCCAATGGACAACATTCTAGATTTTCGACCTCCTTTATTTCATGATCAAATTTTGGATAGTAAGACAGGACCACGTGGAAACAACAACATGTTTTCTATCTAGTAGGCACACAGGGACAAACTCCAGCACAAGCTAAATGGATGACAGCATAGATAGTGCAGCGATGATTTTGAGGACGAAAGCAGGGATGATTTTGGATCTAAGTGAGGAGGAATTGGACCAATAAGGAAGGACTTCAACCTTCCTTAGAGGGCGCACAACATAGTGCAATTCGTCCGCAGAAAGCAAGGAGAAGATTTGAAGTAATGCTATGTTAGTTTTACGATCGTTGTGAGTGTTAGTCAGTCCTTTATTGTAATAAATCATTTGTTATTCTAAGTAAATAATGGTTATGCCTATTTTAATTAATAGTCAGTTGTGTCATTAAAGGCTGAGGGGAAGAGGGGAAATTTCTCTTGCCAATCTGATTGTGAAGATAAATGCAGAAAAATAAAGTGACATTTACAATTTGTAGAAGATCACCTTGATTGTTTAAGAAGGGAGAGAACCCTCTAATATGATTGATGAAGTTTTGTGAATCCTGCGTTATCTTTTTTTTCTGGTGTATATGTTTTTCCAATTTTGTTTTGATGAGACGAGTGAGAGAGAGGAACGCGATCTGGTGTTTTCGTTTTACTATCAACAAGTGTTGGTGTTTTTCGTTTTGTTGTAAGCAGGCGTTAGAGAGACAATGTGCACCAAAGGAACTGGTGCACATATATGAGTTTCGTGCTACGCATAGGATCAAGTCTCTTCTCTCCAATTCGTGGGTGGACAACGTAAAAGAGATAGGCAAGGAGTCGATCTCCTGTAGAAACGTTTCCCTTTTATTTTGGTGTTGTTCCCTTCTCTCCATGCTGATTATCAATATTTGAGCACCCCCCTCAGTCATACCTAGCAACGCGTCCTTCGGAAAATTCGAGCGTCTATTGTAGAAGACGCCCTTCACAAGCATATCGACCTTCACAAGTCATATCACCTTGGAAGCGTATATGATTGATGGAGTGGAATGCATATGACATATTAATCATGAATGATATGGGAGGATAATGGAATGTGGCAAAGAATTTAACATAATCAAACATAAAAAAAAATACAAGTCATGGGAGTCCAAGGTTATAGGTCAACATGAAAAATGAGAGAGAAGCATGAGTTTTGTTCTCTAATATGAAAACTATCCAGGTTCTCAATTGTATGGGAAAAGAGTGGAATGGGTGACAGTATGAATTATAGTGCTATGGCCAAGGAAATCAATGAAGGTGGAGTTCCTTCGACGAGTAGTAACTAAATATCTTTGGAACTTGCTGAAGCTACCTACTGAGTTGGGAAGGGATCCTTAAGGTTATATTAAAAGGGGGATATATAATGGTAAATGAAACATACACAAAGGGTATATCTAAAAGCTAGTTTTAATAATTATACATGAGGGGAGAGGTAGTAGGCCTTATTACATGTGGTGGGAAAAAAACATCTTTTTAATAAATCCCTATACAGATGAAACCAAATAGAGAGTGTGAAATTACTCATGCTAGGAAATCCAATTCTACAAATGGCGTTAAAGATAGATCTAGTGAGTTCACATACCTACTTGAGTAGCATGGTGTGGGAAATGGCATCCGAGTGAAGGTTTTTATAGTGATGAATAGAGTGAGTTTTGTGAAAGGGCAAAACCAAAAATATAACGTGTTCAGTGTAGAAAACAAAGCTTTTCATTGCAAGAATAACATATTGTCATGGAGGTTTTTAGTGTTTTAAGATTCAAAAAACATTTCAAAAAAACTCCACTTCAACCTCTACTATGCATAGCAAATATTTTAATGAGACTTCCCTATAACTAAAAAGAAATGGGGAGGTGGAGGTTTTAGTGGAGGTTTTTTTTTTCAATTCTTGTATTGGTAACAACATCTGTGCATCTTTATGTAACATGCACTAGTTCCTACAGAAACCCAAAAATCATAGATACTCGTATAATTTGTATGCAACCATTCCATCCTTTTTTATATATGTTGTACCAATTTATTGTTTATTTTTTATGGCATACTAGTGCTTGTATAATTTGTTCACACTTATGCCTATATCATCATGTGCATCAAAGGGAAGTGAAATTTCAAATATTTGAAGTGCTATTTCGGGACAATTATTTGTCGCTAAGCACTAATGCATATATTATATGTAAAAAACTAGTGCTTTTTTGTAAGCTTGGGCTTCATAATATTTTTAATCAATAAATATTATGATACATTATGTTGTTTAAAGAAACAATATTTTTTTACAATTTTTAGCATCGTGCTTCAATGTAATTAATAGGCACAAGTGTATATGAATCATAAAGCCACATTGGTTTGTATGTTATGAAATTCACCATTTGGTTAGTTCATAAGAATAAAATGCAGTCATACCTATATTTTTTTTATTTTTTTAGTAATTATGTCAAAATCAAATCTTTTTATAATAATATTGATTTTTCATATTTTAGTTATTACTTTTTGATATAATGATTGCATCAATGAATTATCCAACAAATTAAACCTTTGTTATTTGTAACAATATAAATCATCCATATATTAATTCATCAATAAGCATCATCTTACAAGATTCGACAATGCACTAAAATAAGAAGCCCATATTATTATAGATGAATAATAGACCAATTGTGATACAAAATGGAACAACGTAAATGTCACGATAACCAAAATGCAACGAATATGTAATTATTATACTTATTGGTAGAATATCCTCATGCAATTGGGACGATATGTCAAGTACATTAAACAAAATCATTGATTTTCATAGACAAATATTCCAAAAGATACATCTTGTAGTAACACTCAATTATATTGATTTCCATTCATCACTTGAATCGTTACCATCACTCAAGCTACCCACATGCCTCATTTCTTCATGAACTGTAGGCTATATTGTACTTTGTTTATTTAACCTAATGTTTTCTTGATCAACTTTTTTTGGGTGTTCAACATATTCACATTCCATCTAGAAACATATAAATAAATTGTAATAATTATATCTAAATTTATATATAGTAGAATATGCATGATTGTGTATATATAAAATAATAACATATCAACATTTGTTTCATACACAATACACATTCCTTCAAAACCATGTTCCATGCCATCTCTCAAAATCTCTTTTGTGAAATACAATCTAAAGTTTGTTTCCTTCATGTTTAAGAATAGTTTAGATAATTAATATAAAGGTTTTTTTTAGTTCCATTAGTTATAAAAAGGGGAATTTAAACAAGAAAGATACATACAAATTATTGAATTAAACATTGATAGTTCAACATATAGTCAAAACCCATACTTGACCAGTGTCGATTAATTCTTTAGTTGGCTCTTCTTTGTATGTTACCACCTATTATAATTCATAATGCCAAAGTGTAAATTAATTAGTTAAATATAAATGTCACAATAAATATGAAATCTTAAGTAAATTTCAAGTTCTAAGTACTCACAAAATTTAAGATAAACCAATTTCTTTTTTGGTATTTTTTTCTCCAACAAAACAACTGAAAATTAGTATTTCATGGCATAATTAGATTAGATGTACATAAAAGAATAAATCAATGATTAGATACCATTGATGCACGTTGTTGGGATGGATCCTCCTGTGATGCAATTATGTTCATTTTTTTTACTATCTCATTGTAAACATTTTTGGACATCCTACCATCATATATTGGTTTTACCCTCATTTGTCAATTGGAATCTACATAATCTTTTCAAATAACTAAAAGAAGAATTTTATTTTTTTTAAATCGACATGAAAGTAAAGATAGAAAAAAAGAACTAAATTGGTAATTTTGGGGACATTTTATAAGAAAACATGTTTAGTAATAAATGAATTTTTTTTTGTTGAAAGTTTTTTCTATCGAAAGCCTGAAAGTTCTCATTGAGTGTTTCTTCTGAAATGATTCCTCTAGTTTATATATAACCTGATTCTTTGAGTCATTTGATTTATTTTTTTATTGTAAGTAGAAAGTATGTTTATACAATTTTTCCACTATAACCATCGTAGTTTTTCATATTAAATCCCCATATTGTTAACTCCAAGTTACCATATATATATATTTTTTTAAGTAAAAAAGATAGTACCTGCTATATTAAGTTACCAGAGAAACATTGACAAAATACATAGAGATATAGTCATCCTGAGCCACCAAAAATGTTGTCATTTTACCAGAAACCAGCATAGTATGGAGTGAGATGAGTCTAGGAGGGTAAGATAAACACTATTTTTCCCTCTGTCCTGCCCGAAGGAAACCAGGACAAATGGCCATGGTTCAAGTTTACATGTAGCAACAACATGATTAAACATAAAACAAACTAGCATAGGAGAACTTAGATACCCGGTGACCTGTCGCCCTTGCCTTTCTGCCAAGTGGATCTGGCTGGGATGGCGAATGGTTGCGCACACAATGGAAATTTCCTGTTTGCTGGTGTGTTGGAGTATGCGTCAAAGATTAAGTCTAGATGTTTTCCCATGAGGAGGGCTCTGTGCTCCTGGTCTGCCATGTGGCCTCAGAGTTTGAACACCAGAGCCAGATGCTCTGCACGGAGGAGTGGACCATGCAAGTCATGATTACCTGCTTTGTTGAAGGTTTCATTCCCCACTTCCACGTTCATCCCTGCTCTGGCATCGGTCACATTCAGTCCTGCTTCGGCCGCATCCACCTTCATCCCTGCTCTCGTCTCATCCACATTCCTTTCTACGCATGCATTGTCCCAAGCCTTGTCCTCGTTCGTTGCCTTCTTAGCATCGCTAGTGGGGCTGTAGTCACCCATCCATGGTATCTCTTCAACAATACAAACAGGGAATTCGTCTGTCGGCTCGCCTTTCGGACCACTACAAACCTGTATATCCGGCACCATGGCTTGGGGCTATAGGGTGGTCGCTAAGTCCTCTAGGTACAGCGTTTCGTCAACATAGCAGGTTGGAAACTCGTCTGCAACACCTCCCTCCAGACTACTTCCAGACTCAATTTCCATGGTATGAATGCTACGTTCTATCCCAAACTCATCAATAATGGTGTGTAGTGCCAATTGGTCAGCGTGTGCCCTCTGTCGGAGAATGGAGGTCACCATTGACAGAGCACGCTCCAGGTTCTTCCTCCTTTGCCTCTGCTCGTTGTGGGTGTACCAAGCTGAGCCTTGTCGAGGCCTGCCTTACTTCCTTGTCATTGTTGATGAGGGGTGGATAAAAATACAGAGATAATGCACCAAAACGAGAGTGAGCCAAGACGAGAGGGAACCAGAGCTACACCAGAGCTCCCAATCGATGGGGAGGTCCAAAATGAGAGAAAACCATCTCTGTTCAGGCTCTCGAATTTTTGAATTACCAAATAATGGCTTCGCCTAGCTTCCCATTAACCCTATCATATTGAATGTTGTCTGAGCGAGAGATTTCACGCGAGGGAGGAGTACCTCCTCCGTATAACGGTTGTAATGGCCGGCTACCATCATAAATACGGAGAGGATGGGTGGTGGCCAACAACATTTAAGTTGTGGCTTGATGTTGAGCCATGTGGTGAGGCGTCGCCGCATGTCACCCCATCCGGGGCTGAGGAGTCTCTGTTTGCAAGGTCTCTGCATCGCCTTGAGAGATATGTATCATCAGAGAGATGGGCTTGCCAATATATGAGTTCGGACTTAGTGTCAACTCTAGTATTTTCCAGGTGATCTGCAACTTTGTTTGCTTCTCGTTTCACATGAGAAGGGATTAAAGTGAGATTAGGGTGGATGAGATCTCCAAAATCCTCCAGAAGTCCTGAGAGTCTCTAGCTGGGGGAGATCCACCTAGGGAGTTCGCCATGTACGATTTTGGAAATGAGTTGGATGATAATTTGGGAATCTCCCTCAACGATAACCTGATGGTAATGGTTTTGAACAACATCTTGGAGGCCTCTGACAAGGCTTATGAGCTCTGCCACATTGTTTGCATTCTCACCCAAAAAGTCGGCCATCAGGTGAATGATCTCACCAGTGTGGTTCCGAAGGACTGTGCCGAAACCTGCTGGTCTAGGGTTACCCCTGGAGGCCCCATCAAAGTTTAGCTTGATGAAGCTAGATGGGGGTGGGGTCCATATCGTGGGGTTGTTAGCTCGTCTGCCTTTAGTCTTCACCTGAGTTTGCAAATGAATTTGCATGTCCCAGCCTCTAAGAATGTTGTCCTCCTCGGGAATGCATTACAGGTCTTCATGGTGCCAAGATTTACTATGGATTGTTTCTCGGATTAGCTTCTTAACCCTCTCCCACATAATGGTGGAAGGGGAGGATTTTGAGTGGAAGATTATCTTATTTCTCTCTTTCCAAATTGCCCATAATGTGAAGCCCTGGAGCAG
>SNQJ01S0003526.1:64205-76648 GCA_010110895.2 Picea sitchensis | reverse complement strand
CCTGTTGGCTACAGACAGGAGCAGGTTGTCCCATGAAATGGATCGTGCTGGCTCTCCAGTTAGGGGTATGCCTAGGTAGATGGAAGGGAGGAAACTTTTAGAGATGCCTAGAAGTCTTAAAAGATGATTCTAAACCGAGGCTGGCATGTTGAAAAAGTAGAGTTTGGATTTGTCTAGGTTTAGAATCATGCTCGAGGCTTCCGTGAATTCAGAGAGAATTGAGTTGAGCTTGGTGGCCTCTCTGACCGTGGGGGTGTTCATGAGTAGGGTGTCGTCGATAAACTGGCTATGCGAGGGCACCGGATGGAGGTTATGAAGGGGTATCCCTTTGATGGATCCTTTAAGAACCGCTGCTTTGAGGTAGCGACCTAAACCTTCTTCCATAAGCACAAAGAGGAAGGGGGAGAGAGGATCACCTTGTCTGATTCCCTTGGTGGAATGGAAGGGCTAGGAGGGTGTCCCGTTGACTAGAATGGAAAAGAAAGTAGAGGAGGTGAGCTTGAGAACCCAGTTGACCCAGTGTTTATCGAAGCCAAAGGACTCCAGCACTGATTGCAAGTATTGCCAGCTTAATCTATCGAAATATTTTGAGAGATTGAGTTTAATAAGCATACCTTGTGTTTTGCTCACTTTCAAGGAGTGGATCACGTCATTGGCCAGAATCACACTGTCCATGATTTTTCATCCTTCTACATAACCAACTTGCTCTTTGGAAATAATGAAAGGTAGGAGCGGCTTGAGGTGAGTAGCAATAACCTTTGTGATTATTTTATATATGACATTGCAGAGGGAGATTGGTCTGAACTACTTTGGGTGTGTGGCTCGCTCCTCCTTAGGGATTAGAGTGATGAATGTTGCATTGAGTGCAGAGAGAACTTGTCCAAAGGTTCTTGATTCTTCTACCACCAGGGAGACATCTTCCTTGATCATGTCCCAACAGTGATGGAAAAAATCCATGGTGAAACCATCCGGACCTGGTGCTCTTCTTAGGGGCATTTCATTTACTTCTGTATCCACTTCAGTCTAAGTGATTGGCCTTATCAGTGCTCTGTTCTGCTCAAGGGTAATCAACGGGGGTATGTGCTTGGTTATTTTCTGGATTGCTTCTTCCCTATTAATATTGGTCTCTGTGAGGAGATATTTATAATAGGAGTTGAGTTCCCCCGCGATTTGGTCATGATCTCTTATAGGGATGCCTTGACCATCCTCCAATTGGGTGATGCGATTGATGTATCTTTGATGTGTCATCGCTCTGTGAAATAAGTTTGTGTTCCACTCCCTTCTTTAAGCCATTGAACCCTGGATTTTTGCCTCCAAAGGATTTCTTCTTGTTCTCTGCAAACGCCCATTTCTGCTTGTAGTTTCTCCTCTTCCTTCACTAGGTCTGGAGTTTTTCTTCCTGAGATGAAGGTTCGTTGAAGTTCTTCAAGTTGGCCCTCGATCTCCTTCTACCTTTAGAATATGTTTCCAAAAGTGGATTTGTTCCAGCTCTTCAATTGTTGCTTGAAGTTCTTGAGGCGCTGCTGGAATTTATACATATGAGTGCCATGATCTATTTCCACTGGGCCCACCAGGTGTGAGCCAACTGGTGGAAGTTTGGGTGGGTGAGCTAGAACTTTTCAAAGTGGAAGGGTTTGGGTATGGGGGTGATACCTGGGTCTAGATAGAAGGCAATAGGCCAGTGGTATGACCCTGATTTTGGCATTATGTTTTCTTCCATTGCCTGGTGTCTTTCAAGAAGGGCTTCAGCCACGAGAAAACGATCTAATTTGTAGGCTACATGCTGGTGTCCTATTCTTCTATTGGACCAAGTAAAGATTCCATTTTGGGTTTCCATGTCAACCATGTTTAATTTCTCTATTAGCGTTTTGAACTTACCATTGTCCTACTCCAGCCGTTTTGTTCCTCCATTTTTCTCTTCCAGCGTGAGGACCATACTAAAGTCACCACCAACGATCCAGTGTGGCGTATGTAAAATATTTTTGACATGTTGAAGGGTTTGCATGAAGCTATCCTTTTCTTCGGCTGTCTGAGAACCATAGACATTCGTGGTGGCTACTTCCTTGGTGGATCCTGTGACTATGAAGTGAGTCGTTAGAGTGTCAGTCGAGGAGAAATGATGATGCAGAGAGACTGTGTGTGGATTCCAGAGAATGGCTAGTCCTCCAGAGGCTCCCACTAAATCTTGGTAAAAGAAATCACAGCCTCTCCAGCTGCGTCGGAAGATGTTTTCAGCTTCCTRGCCTGCACATTTAGTTTCTTACAGRAGAAGGATATCCGGGTTCTTAGCTTTAATACATTCTCAGAGGATCCTCTGCTTGGATCTACCRTTGAGCCCTCTGATATTCCAAGTTATTGTCTTCATCATGACAAAGGTGGAGGGGGGTGGAGGTATCCCTCTGATAGCCTCTGTATCTGGCCTGAGTTGATCATCAGGTKCCCTACCTCTTTAATAAGTTTATGGGTTGGTTTGTGTCCCCTTCTCTTGTTTTCCTTGGTTATCCTCTTGGGTTCTGATCCTGGATCTACCATAATACCCAGCCTAGTTATAGATCCCGCTGTGGAGTTGTGAACACTTTATGAACTTTATGGAGCTGATCTACCGAGATATGTTGCAGGTCTTTTTGATTGAGGGCTTCCTCCATATTTTCCAGGTCTATATCTGTCAGATCTTTTTCATCCATGAGCATGGTGGTGTCTCTGTCTACGCCTGTTTATGTTGCATGGGTTGTTTCTTTTGATTGGGTTGTATTTGGCACTTCGGTTCTTTTGACCTTCGCTTGCATTGTTGCTTGATGGGAGTTCTATATTTCCTCCTCTTCTGGCATCTGATTCAAAATGTCATAGGATTTTTTAGTGGGGATCTTTGGGATCGTGCTCTGGTTCTATTTCCTTGCTGGGTTCTTTCATCTTCCTGTGACATTGGCGAAGCCATCCTTTTGCTTACTTTCGTTGATCTTGGTGGTTGTAGCATTCAGAGGGCAGTCTCTGAATAGGTGGTTGTGCTCGTGGCACTTCCTGCACCGAAAGGGTATGTGTTCATAATCAATGGTATGGTTCCAGTCGTCGTCCTGCTATTCAAGCATGATAGATCCTGGCAAGGCCTTTTATATGTCCATATAGATGCAGATACGAGCGTATGAGGTGTACTTCCTCATCTTTGTAGCTTCCAAAGCTTTGACGTATTATCCCACAGTGTTTACAATGCCCATGAGTATTTCTTCTAGCCAGAATAACTGGGGCAATGAGTACAGACGGATCCAGACTGGTGCTCTTGTAAAGTCCTCCTTCTCCGGGATGAATCTGTCTGTCCAAAATCTCAGAAACAGTCCCGCTAAATTATAGAAGTACGGTCCATTGTCAAATATTTTGTCCTTGTCTTCAAGGTTGTACAGGATTTTTGTGAAAAAACCCTTGGAGCTAAGATGGACTTCATAATCTCCTTTGGGGTTCCACTAGTCCTTGATCCAGCGTGTGAGATCTCGTTCAATAGGCCAAAGGCCTCCAAGTTACCATAATTTACATCCTTCATAATTTTTATATTGTTAGGATGAAATTCCATTCCCTTACTATCGATACTTGCATAACATTAAAAAAATTTGAAATCGAGTGTATAAAACATGTTCGTGATTAATGTTAAGAAATTTATTTCTAGTAAAAGGTCAAAGAAAAAAATCATGTTGATGACATCTTGATACAACTTATTCATCTTTGCAACATTTCCATAAATATTTTGCACTCTTTTGCACTTAGATTGTGAACAATATTATCGAGTTTCTTCAAGTTTTTTCTCTACATGACAAGCCTTAACCAATGGACATCATTAATTTAAACCTATGGATTATTCAAATATATTATTTTTTTAATAAAACTTAAATAACTTGTCTTTTTTCTTGTTGTGATGAACTATCATCGCACTTTCTACAATAAGTTTTTTTCCTTGAACCTTTATTTGTTATTTTCTATCAAAAAACAACTAGGATTAATCAAATATTTTTTACAAAATAAGATTTCAGTGCATATAATAAACTAATATGCATCGGTGCATTAAATAATGTATACTCATTGATATATTATTATTGTGTTGTTACGAAATCCAAAATGTTTTGTTTACAAATTTTTGTATTTGCATGGTGTTATATAAAGTAATAGAAGAAATGGTTCCTCATTACTGTTTATTGAACATTGTCGAACCTATGAACAAATTTAAAAAATATAATTTTTTTATTAAAAACAATATTATTTACATTTTAAAATATGTGGCCTTGTTGACAGGAAGCACTATACCTATATAGTGTGCACTTCTAATCGCAAAAGATTTTTTTTAAGAAAACATATAGTGACAAGGTTTGGAATCAAATGCAATGAGTGGTCTCATTGTGATGCATACCAAATTGTAACATCCCACTCTTGCACGCACTGAGAAATCTTATTCATTGAGGACACTTGCTTGCAAGTGATCCAGATTATTATACTATTGGCCGTTTTATTATGATTATGAGGCATTATGGATGTGATTATATGTTATTTTCTGTATTTACATAGACAGGTGCTATTGAATGGGTTCTCTTGAGTGTGCAGGACTGTGGACCTCGAGGATGCAGAGGCATCGATGAAAACCCTTGGACTCTAGATCGAGTCAAGGAGTTGACTATTAGGGTTTGATTGTTGTTGATATCACAAATATGATTAGTTATTATGATGATTGATTTCATTTCTGACATAATTCATTGATGATGCAGGCTGATGATAGCTTGCTAACCAGACTCACATGTGGAGTAAAGGGGTCACGAACGACAACCAGAGATGTTGAGGGGGAGGCGTGGACAGTAGCCCTGCCACAGCCTAATAGCACTCCTGCCAGAGCTCTAACTGAAGGTTAACGATTACCTAGTTTGATAAGACCCACGATGCCATGAGGGAAGACTGCGACATTCGCTCACGATGATTCTAAGGGGCAGTCAATAAGGTAGGGGCCTTATTCCTTAGAGGCCCTTAGTCTCCCACGAAATCAGCTGGTGGAGTATTGACTCCATGGGTTTTTGATGTCTACCAAGTCAGTCAAGAGGTGAGTGGAACACTTGGAGCATGTAGTGTGTCCTGAAGGGAACATCGAGAAAGAAAAATGAAAGAGGTGAGTGGCACCCTTGGAGCACGTAGTGCGTCCTGAAGGGCACGTCACACAAGGGAAAAAAAATGAGGCAAGTGGCACCCTTCGAGCACCTAGTGTGTCCTAAAGGGCGCGTCACGTTGTCAAATAATAAGTGAATAAAACTATATGAACCTAGAATGAATGATGTGATAAGAAATATTTACAAATAAATTCCCTAATAAAAATGTCACCCAACCTTGAAAATTAAAATCTAGGTCTAAGTGATACTTGTGGTAAAAAAACAAATTAATAATCATCATTGATCATGTGACGAAAAGGGCGTAAGAAATTCGATTAATTTATTAAAATCAAATTATATTGAGGGATTAAAATTTTAAAAGGGAACTGATTGTTTTTCTACATATGCTAATTAAAATTTATTAATTAAAAGGAAAGAGGGCTAAAAGGTAATTTTCTACACTTGCTCATTTGAGTTTTAGATAAAAAGGGAAAAGAGGGAAACTTAAAAAGAATTAGGAAACTAAGGGGAAAAGGGGGAAACATAAAGAAAAAGGGAAACATAAGGAAAAGGTAGAGTGACTAACTTAGTAAGGAATCTTTCCTTTAATAACTTTCTAAATTGAACTCAACTAGGAATTTA
This sequence comes from Picea sitchensis, assembly GCA_010110895.2. Lineage (NCBI taxonomy): Eukaryota > Viridiplantae > Streptophyta > Pinopsida > Pinales > Pinaceae > Picea > Picea sitchensis. The sequence goes on along the minus strand of SNQJ01S0003526.1, from coordinate 70,895 downwards.
GTAAGGGCGTAAGTAATTAAAATGTGTAAGGGAATATGGGGACACCTAGGAGGGATTCTAGGAATGATTTTAGGTGGGTTACGGAAATAGGAGTAAATAATCAATTAATGAAATTAACTTCTGGTGCAACTAAGGGGATGGGTGACATGCGTATGGGGGAGGATTTTTCTGAATTAATTTATCAAAAAATAAATTAAATTGGAATTTGGAATTTGGGAAAGAAATCACTTAGAAACTCTATATAAAGGATGGAGGAGGAGAAGTATGGATCTCTTCTTCGTGCGTAACATTATACTACATAATTTTTGACTTGACTGACTTATCTTGTGGGAGTTGGGATACCCATCTCGGGTAACGAGTGGTAGCTCGACCTTTCGAGGTGAGCTGGTTGCTAGTTGTTCATTGGTTTAGAGTGTGTGGCCCCTTTGCAACTTAGGGGGATAAGGGGGAAGAAGAGTACCCCTAGCATTGGCTGGGAGGTACCAGTGAAGTCACACCAGTTGGCAAGCGAGAGCTAGATGGAGCGTGCACGGGACAACGACTCAGAGTTGTCACTTTGGTATATGGTACACATGCATTTATTTTGAATGGTAGATTAATATAGTTCTTACGCTTTCATTACTGTACTTCTATTGTGTAAATAAATCTGTTTTACTCATCATTTTTAATCGAGAACTTAAAGTCATCATAGCTTTATGTTCACTAGATTGAATTGATTTCATTGGCAACTCGATCCCTAATTACTATGACTGTTCTATTTTGTTTTATTGTTTATTATGAAAATATTGTGCTTTATCTTCCGTCCTTATCCCTAGATCATCATTCCTTGTGTGAGCAGTCGACCAGGAGCAAAATCGAACGTTGTCACTTCAGTGTTTATAGACCTATAGATTCTAATCCTCTGTTTTTTTGTGCATGGATGATGAGCGAAGGATAATTTTTGCCCAACCATATACCTTACTTATCTCTCCAACCTGTTGATCAAAACTTTGATTTTCTCTGGGTTATAATTTGTGAATCTTAGATAAACCCTTAAGAATTGAATTCCAAACCTTTGCTCTTTCTTGTGATTGTTTACTTCTGTGTTTTTTGGTGGTTGATTTCTTCTTCGTTTTCCCGTGATGGATTATCTCTGAGTTTTTGAAGTCTTTACTCGGCCTTTACACAGTGGATTCACCATGATTCTCATGGCTCATTACCCAAGTTTTCCCTTACGATTTCCGTGGCCCTTCCCACAATGATTTTACTTTGAAGATATTGTGTTTTCGCATAGCGTTTACACATAGCATTAGCATTCGTTTTTACATAGATTCTTCTTTCATTTATATTCAAATCCTTCCCTGATTTATTACATAGTTGTTGCATTCATCTACATTCATTACATAGTTCAAACCTTTTTCCCCCAAGTCCTTACATAACGTTTATTTGTAATTTCTCTACACAACTAATCTAAATAGATGTAATTTTATATGGAGTTTTCATTTCTCCCTTTTTTCTAAATGAAAATTTAGAGCGAATTCCCTAGCAAAGATGTAATGTTATGGAGTATTAAAATCCCTCTTTAAATATAACTACAATGATTGTATGAGTTTTACTTACCAAATTTTGACTGTGCTTAATATAGTAATTTACTCTACATTTTACTTAGATTAATCGGTTTACATATTTAATTGAATCCCTGGATGGCTTGGCCACGAATTTCACTTAGATACAGTATCATTACTAGGAGGCAGGGAATTTAATTGATTGACAGGGATTTTGTAGCAACGATTATGACTGTGAATGGACAATGTAGTGAATGTTTTTACTATTTTTATATTTAATGGATAATGTAGTGAATGTTTTTACTATTTTTATATTTAATGGATAATGTAGTGAATGATTTATAGCCTAAAATTTCTACTGTTTAGGTTTTTACCGTTTATGGACAATGTGGTGAATGGACAGCGTAGTGAATGTTTTTACTGTTTATACATTTGAATTTTAGTGAAACCTATTACTTATATTACAACGAAATATTACATATTTAATCTATACACAGTGAACTAAGATAGCGATAGATGTAATGGACCCAATCATTACGACTGCAAGCGAAGCGAAAAGTGAAAAAAAAAATTGTGTTTTTTTTTTTAAATTGGGCAAGAAGGAAACGACGACAATAGATGAACCACACAACCTGACAAAGAACACATGCACACAAATCAGGAAACAAACCACAATGATGAAACACACTACACAACGATCAATGGGGCGAAACATGCATAAATAAAGAAGTTAGAAAAGGCTACCCCTTAAACACACAACATGACAATGCTTACAAGCTAAGGACAACGTCCACCATCCCGACACAACGGTCCCAAGGACCAGTAACTAGAACCTCTATGGCACGCAAACCCAATGCATGAAGGCATTGCATCCCAAATGCCAACAACAACTACAATGAGCAAACACCCGCAACGGGTAGCATAGACTCTGATCAGGTTATCGTTTTCCTATATTCATTAAGATGTGCAATGATCCCCTCATTAGGAGTCATGTCATCACACGACGATAGGTGTAACAATAACCTAGGAGCAACAAAACATACTAGACCCAACCCAAGAAGATTAAACGTGCTAGAAGAACGAAATAATTGTCAACCACAAGACGAAAAACAACCCAAGCACCCAAATGACAAGACAACAAGACGCAAGGGAAACTAATGACCATAAAAATCATGCCACACGCTAAATTCCTGGCGCACAAAGTCTAATGCAAAAATACATCAATTAAAATATGCGAACGCCATCTCAAGAATGTTCCCAAGAATCCATTCTACAATAACATGAAGCAATAAAATCCTCTCTCTCGCTTCTCAAGTCAATTATTAATTAATAAGATCTTATTACCTAGGTATCACTGCAATTGTCAAACCCTAACATATGACTCTTGGTAAGCCGAAGTTAACTCCTCCAACCCTAAGATTCTTATCGGTGTCGATAAAATTCATTGTCCAATCAAAGGAAGTACTAAGGGTATACATCGCTAACTAAGAACAATTACAATTTATAATCTATGGAACAAGTATAATATATGTAATAAGTAAAATAACCTTGCCATACAATGAAGACCTTTTTAAACTAGAAACAATCTAATACAATTTCATTCTATGGAATTGTAGATAGTAATACAATACAGTTGTTTTAATTAAGGTGTGTGTTAGCTAACCATACATATCCACTAAATCATAATTACATTCACTGGAAACTATAATGGATAAAAAAAATACGCTCATCATGAATAAATCGTTCACATTGACTATTCAGTGTAAAAGCTACCAAGGCTATTCATTTAATCAAGACTTCTGTCAATGCGGCCAATAAACATTTAAACTTTTGACATATAAAAACTATCAAGACGTCGATACCAGTATGAGTAAGTTGTTTTTCATAACTTTAATAAATCTCTATCATATAATAAATAATCATGCTATTATAAATATCTTTGCATTTATCCCTCTGTGCAATACATTTCTATGACTAAAATTCTGTCAGTGTACATCTGACATACATTAAATAACCATGCTACCTTAAATGTATTTGCATATATCTTTGTGTACATTTCATTGCAATTACTAAAATTTCTATCACTCAACTGCTATCACTAAAAAGGTTGCATGAAATCACTGACCCAGATGCATTAACCTCTATATAGAATGCTATGATAAAATCCTAAGTTTTAGATCGCTATAATAAAATCCTATATTGAATATGTTGTGTATTAGATCGTTATCCCTGTATGTGTACACATAGAGAAAACAAAAGGATAAATTTGTCAAGTGATGCCATGTGAATCGTTGCAGAGTATACTAAGGTTGTGTGAAATCTGTGGAGGGTAGAATAATAATAATGATAGCCAGATATTGTAAGGTGATGTGTGGAATTGACTATTGAATACATTCACAGAATTTCAACATGGCTATACCATATCACTATACAATAGCTATTAATTAGTAAATACCATAGCTATCCATAGTAATTACGGCTCGTCCCAATAGTTTCGTTTGGATCTCATTGAAATATTCACCGAGGTAGCCAAGGAAAAGGGGTTGGGATACACTTAAGTGGGAATGCAATTAAATAATAAAATGCAGGCATAAGAAAATGAAATCGAATATTAACGCAGCCAAGGATAGCATCCATCCCTAGTCAATTAAATGTTAAAAAAAATGTCGATGTACCAATAGTGAAGTCATTGGCAGGGTCCTGTGTGGCTGGGGAAGTCTAAATGTTGTTGGGTAATTGAATGGGTGTAAGCGAGCTGCATTTGGCCAATTAAAAGCACATGGTAAAAATTTCCATCAATATAATAAAACACATGGAAAAGTCATGGTTGGAAGTCTTAAAATCCAGGGGTATTTTCCATCCATTAATTTGCAGAGTGATCATCAAGTTCACAGGGTTCAATCGAATAAATTCCTGAGTTTTACCAGCCAAAATGTTGTTGAGTTTAACATCAAGCTCGTTGTAAAAAGAAAAGGTAGGGGAAACGTAGTCATGAAGAATCATAATCCGTCATAAAATATAAAATAAAACATGGTCCAAGGAGGGTAAATTTGCAGGGTAAACTACACCATTAAAGTAATAATTCGCAGATTTAATTGGCAGAGTAGATATATAAAACAAAACCACACAGTAAAATTGCCAGGAAAAATATCAAATGMAAAGATCATAACGTAGAGGATCATAAGCGGTTCGCTGAGGGAAAGGATAAACAATCACAGAGGTAATCAATCACAACAAGGCGCAAGAAAATCACTCAACTAGGAACAATCAACAGGGGTAGACGACTGGGAAAACTATCCTTTGCTCATCATCCATGCACAGAAAACAAAGCATTAGGATCTATAGGTCTATTAACACTGAAGTGATGACCGTTGATCCGTCTCCTAGCCGATTTCTCAGGTGTGGACTGATGATATAGGGATGAGGACAAATATAAAGAACAATCTCTTCATAATAATCATTAACACCAATAAAATAGTCATAGCAATCAAGGATCGGTGGCCAAGGAGATCAATCGATGCAGTGAGCATAAATCTATGATGATTTTAAGCTATGGATTAAAAAATCTAAGTATATCACTTTTATTTACACAATAAAAGTACATAAATGAAAGCGCAAGATCAATAGTAATCTACCATGCAAAATAAAATCATGTGTACCGTAGCCCAAGGTGACAGCTCTGAGTCGTTGTCCTACGCGCTCCATGCAGCTCCCGCTTTCCGACCAATGTGAATTCACCAGTACCTCCCAGCTAACGCTAGGGTTACTCTTCTTCCCCCTTAGCCCCCCAAGCCACAAAGGGTCCACGAACTCTAAACCAAAAAATAACTAGCAACCAGTTCACCTCGAAAGGTCGAGCTACCACTCGTACCTGAGGTGGGTATCCCAACTCCCACAAGATAAGTCAGTCAAGTAAAAAATTATGCAGCATAATGTTATGCATCAAGGAAGAGATCCATATTCCTCCTCCTCCTCCCTCCTTTATATAGATTTTCTCAATGATTTCTTTCCCAAATTCCCATTTAATTTAATTTTCTATAATTTAATTCAGAAAAATCCTCCCCCATACACATGTCACCCATCCCCTTCATTGCACCAGAAATTAATTTCATCAATTATTTAATTAATCCTACTTCCCTCACCCACCTAAAATCATTCCTAGAATCAGTCTTAGGTGTCCCCATATTCCCTTACACATTTTAATGACTTACTCCCTTACTAAATTACTAGTTGGGTTCAATTTAGAAAGTTCTTAAAGGCAAGATTCCTTACTAAGTTATTCATTCCTCTTTTTCCTTATGTTTCCTTTTTTTCTTTATGTTTCCCCTTTTTTCCCTTAGTTTCCTAATTATTTTAAATTTCCCTCCTTCCCTTTTTATCTAAAACTCAAATTAGCAAGTGTAGAATATTACCCTTTTACCCCTTTTTCTTTTTAACTAATAAATTTTAATTAGCATATGTAGAAAAACATTTTTTTTTATCCCCCAAAGTAATTTGATTTTAATAAGTTAAAAGAATTTCTTACCCCCTTCTCATCACACGTTTAATGATTATTATTATTATTATTATTATTTACCACAAGTATCACTTAGACCTAGATTTTATTATCCTAGGTTGGGCGACATTTTTATTAGGGAAATTGTTTTTAAATCTTTCCTAGCGCATCATTCATTCTAAGGCCATCTAGGTTTATTCACTTATTAGTTAATAACGTGACGTTCCCTTTAGGATGCACTAGGTGCTCCAAGGGTTCCACTCACCTCATTATTTTTCCCTTGTGCGACGTGCCCTTCAGGACGCACTACGTGCTCCAAGGGTGGCACTCGCCTCTTTCCATTTTTTCTGCGCGACGTGCCCTTCAGGATTCACTATAGGCTCCAAGGGTGCCACTCACCTCTTAACTCACTTGGTAGACATCAAAAACCCCTAGAGTCAATACTCCGCCAGGTGATCTTGTGAGATACTAAGGGCCTCTAAGGAATAAGGCCCCTACCTTATTGCGCGCCCCTTAGAATCATCGTGAGCGACTGTCGTAGTCTGCCCTCATGACATCATGGGTCTTCTCAAACAAGGTAATCGTTAACCTATAGTTCAATCCACGGCGGGAGTGCTAGTAGGTTGTGGCAGGACTGTTGTCCACACCTCT
>SNQJ01S0003526.1:49247-64155 GCA_010110895.2 Picea sitchensis | reverse complement strand
TTATTATTATTATTATTTACCACAAGTATCACTTAGACCTAGATTTTATTATCCTAGGTTGGGCGACATTTTTATTAGGGAAATTGTTTTTAAATCTTTCCTAGCGCATCATTCATTCTAAGGCCATCTAGGTTTATTCACTTATTAGTTAATAACGTGACGTTCCCTTTAGGATTCACTAGGTGCTCCAAGGGTGCCACTCACCTCATTATTTTTCCCTTGTGCGACGTGCCCTTCAGGACGCACTACGTGCTCCAAGGGTGGCACTCGCCTCTTTCCATTTTTTCTGCACGACGTGCCCTTCAGGATGCACTATAGGCTCCAAGGGTGCCACTCACCTCTTAACTCACTTGGTAGACATCAAAAACCCCTAGAGTCAATACTCCGCCAGGTGATCTTGTGAGAGACTAAGGGTCTCTAAGGAATAAGGCCCCTACCTTATTGCGCGCCCCTTAGAATCATCGTGAGCGACTGTCGTAGTCTGCCCTCATGACATCATGGGTCTTCTCAAACAAGGTAATCGTTAACCTATAGTTCAATCCACGGCGGGAGTGCTAGTAGGTTGTGGCAGGACTGTTGTCCACACCTCTCCCTCAATGTCTCTGGTTGTCGTGTGCGACCCCTCTACTCCACATGTGAGTCAAGTCGACAAGATATCATCAACCTGCATCATCAACGAATCATGTCAAAAGTAAACTCCACAATCATAACATCTAATTAGATGCACATATTTCATATATACAACAATGAATCCATAATAGTCCACTCCCTGACTCAATCTAGAGTCCAAGGGTTTCATCGATGCCTTTGCATCCTTGAGGTCCAAAATGCTACACACTCAGGAGAACCGAGTCAATAGCACATGTCTATGTCAATATAGAAAAATAACATGTCATCATATCCATAATGTCTCATAATCATAACCAAACACCCAATAGTATAATAATCTGAATCACTTGCAAGAAAGCGTCCTCAAAGAATAAGTTCGCTTAGTGAGCGCAATAGTGGGATGTTACAATAGCATTGTGGTTGACAGTAAATTAGTTATGGAATACACTTCATTTTCTTTTGTTGTTTTATCCCTTATATTCCTGTGTAAATGCTCAGTATGTAAATCGCAATGTTCCTCAATACCCTGGGCGAATTAGTGGGTATCCTCGTACCTTCTGTGCTGGTTTTTTTACTCCTTATATATTATGCACAAGTCAGTATGGCCTTTTGAGAATTTGGAGGATCTTATATCAATAGTTATCATTGACTTTGGCCTTCGATGCTTCGGGTAGTTTCTAGTGGTAAACGTTTGTTTCCCCCAAAGGAAAAACTCTCGAAGTGACATAACATGATGACGTCACTATTAACTTGACACTGGTCGAGTGGATGCCATGTGTCACCTAGATTCGTGACTTACGTAACCTAAAGTGCCAATTGGACCTAGACACTTGTCACCATCTAATTGTGCCACATGTCCTTACTAACATGGTCTTTTCGACGTGGATCTCCTGATGTGGCACATGTCCTCCTCCTTGTCATAGTTTCATATGAGTCCTTGATCCAATGACTGTGATAAGATATTAGATCAATGGTCCATATTTATTTCGGCCTTCAGGACTTTGGGCCTTTTTAATCATTCAACCCTCCATAGTTGATTTCGCCAAAGTAGATTGGATGGTCGATATTCGTTCTTTCGTAGATGGACGGACCTGGATTGTCCATAGGTTTCAAAAAAATCGATGGCCAAGACTTGATATGCAGTTGAGTGGACGGTTCTCATTCACTTCGGGAATTCAGAGCTACGGGACTACGACCATTGCAGTCTTCCAACTCTCATAGAGAAAATTCTACCGAAGTGTGTATTAGAACTTTTTGCTTGATAACTTTTCATAAGTCCAGGAGCTAGGACCATGGGGTTAGGCACAAAGGGGCTATGATCTTCGGGTATTCGGCTATGCATGACTCAGTGGCTTCCGGCTACTCGAACTCTCATAATTTCAATCCATCTGGAGTGTTTATCTACCGAATAAGGCATAAAGTTGTGGTGACCGCTTGTTGTTAGTTATTTAGTACACCTTACACTCTCCTTCCACTGCGCTTGATCTAATTGTCAAGAATTCTCCCATAGTAGATCAATGATCACAGATGATTGTAGAGTCCCAACTAGCATGACATTTAAAACCATCATCAAGTTCCGCAATGGAAATTGCTCGTTGGTAGTGGGACTAATGCCAATTGTAGATCTATTGGCAGGTGACAATCGACGGTCAGTGTGGATTACAGAACTTAAACTTGTGCGATCGTTAACTCAACCCTTGCATACCACAATGGTTCCCCACCATTGATACTCCCTTACTAAGATCCGACAGTCCTCCTATGTAACTCCCAAATCTGGCATTCATGGTTTGTCTCAAAATATACATCAGTGGACATGATTCTTCCTCGATTATTTTGTAGTTTTACTGTGGGGATTTCAATCCTGATTGTGTTTCTGCAATGCGCTTTCCCTTATCAGATTTTTGGTTTTGTACATGGATTCTAACTCATCGAGATCATTGATATGTTGAGAATTCAATACAAATAGTGTTTCTGGAATGCACTCATCTCGTGAAATCTAATACGCTTCCTCTCCTGATCTTTAGGTAGATTCCCTTGCATGTTGTTCATAACAACTTCTCATCACATCATAATGACATCGACTATTGACATCAATAACAACACATCAATGACAATATGTCCAACATAAAATAGTGTCGAATCGAATCTAATATGGAAGGAATGAATGATAAAGACGCATAATTCTTGAAACATTGTAGACTTCTTTTCAATCTAATATATGAAGTTTTATGTCTCAGTCGCTCTTTTATATGATAGTGTATGGGATAATCAAGTTCTACATGTTCCTGTAAGTTAAACATTGTAGACTTGTTTTCAATCTAATATATGAAGCGCTATGTCTCAATCGTTCTTTTATATGCTAATGTATGTCATAATCAAGTTCTATTGGTTCATATAAGTTCTATTGTAGTTTAATTTCATCACATCTATTCTACAAGGTATAAAGCCTATTAAATGGAATGAAAGTGCTATTATTATTTATTTCTTCAATGTGATGTGATTGTTGATAGGATTTAAGTGGAACTAGGGTGTGATTGTTTTCAATCTAATATATGAAGCGCTATGTCTCAATCGTTATTTTATATGCTAATGTATGTCATAATCAAGTTCTATTGGTTCATGTAAGTTCTATTGTAGTTTAATTTCATCACATCTATTCTACAAGGTATAAAGCCTATTAAATGGAATAAAAGTGCTATTATTGTTTATTTCTTCAATGTGATGTGATTTTTAATAGGATTTAAGTGGAACTAGGGTGTGGTTGTTTTCTATATAAGTATCATACTAGTGATATTAAATGTTTGATTAATTAGTAGATATAATATGTATTTAAGTCTACAATATTTAACTTCAACTTGCATGTGTGAGTTTTCTATTAATTCTAAATAAGTGAATTTTCATTTCACGAGTGTGATTTGATTATGGAATTTAATTTAATAAGGAGTTTTTTTAATGCAATTATTTTTCATCTTGGTGGAAAGGTTTAGATCAATTAGATGTTTTGTATAGTAGAAACAGGTTGTGTCATATCAACCTAGTTTTCTTGTGGACCTATTTATGCAATAAAATTTGAATATAAATATGTTGTATTAATGTATTCGTAATCCATTCACATAGTTTTGTATTTGAGTTCTTTAGGATCTAAGGAATTTTTTTGCAACTAACATTATGTATACATAGCAAGGAATTAGAAAATTTAGTAGTTAACATGTTATAACCCTTTGAATTTGTTTCACTATCATTATTACTCATTTTGCAAAAACAAATTGAGGATCACTTCTTTAAGAAAATATATAAATCCTAAAGAGTTTTCTATAAAGGAAATGGGTCATTATAGTATAAATATTTTTTTCATACATGTAAAAGGATATAGAAATGCTAAATATAGAGAAACCAGAGAATTTAAGCCCAAGACCAACATTTAGTAGTATTTTTTTAAAACAACTTATCATTGTAATTTTGATGTCTTATTGACAATAGTCTTAATGTTAGAAAAAGTTGAATATATTTTATTCATGTTGAAATATCATCAAACTTTTAACATATAATATAAATGCATACTAGAATGCTATTAGAATTGTTGAAAGTTGCCATGTAGCATTGCATATATGTTATAATAATGTTGAAATTGCAATGGGATGATGTGATAGTTATGTTGTAATTTTGTCACTTATAGGTCAAAATTGTTACAAAATCCCTTCACTTCTATGTTAGAATTTTAACATTCTTATAATTCATTGAATGTTCTCCAGCATGACACATGGTACTGGATATGGTTTATAATTTTTATGATTGTAAATGTATGTTGAAATTGAGATATTTCATTATTACTGTTGCAATGAGATGGACATTAGTATAATGTTGAAATTCGTTCCCAAATGTAATCATATTTGTCCATATATTTCTATATTGAAAGTGTGTAATCCATAACTAGGGGTTATGAATGAATGTTGAAGAGAGAGAAAGCCAATATTCATGGCTAAATTCCTTCGTAATTCCCAGCATTACAAATTCCTTCACTAATTTGCACTACAATACTAGAAGGAAGGGGAATAGACTCAAGGACTATTTAGCAGAGAAGGGATCCCAATCCTATTGTTGTCTAACATGATGAGCAAGAGTTTGTTAATTGAAAAAGTATTGTTGCATCTAGTAATGTTTGTGTTGTTAATTCTTTATATAAAACATTTTGATTTAGGTTGAGTGATAAGAATTGGAGTTAACTTGTAGGATTTCACTCTTGTATATTCATAGCCACATTGAAGGGTGGAGTTTATAATAGAGTGTTTACAATTGAGTGGAACATTCTTTATTTAAAGGAGTGGAGAAAATTATGAAAAAAATAAATCATTCCTTGTTATTCATGAATATGTTTCTACAATGAATAAATAACGCATTGCATATGTGAAATGGACAACAATATAGAACATCATTCATTTTAAGAGTCATAATTGAACTATTTTCCTTCATTTACATTGCTTATATTTTTTTAATGTACTAACACTAAATTTTGATGGATTTTAAAAGGCCCTATCACCTCAAAAAAATTATAAAAAAAGGTTGGGTAAATAAATAAAAAAAGAAACTATGACACTTTTCCTTACATTTTGAAACTATGACACTCTTCCCTACATTTTATAAATGATATCTAATACAAATTTATTAGAGTTATTATAATACCTACTTCAAAACATACATCTAATGAATCAAGACTTTCTACCCAGGAATTTTAATTTATGTAAAACTCAGATTACTTTGAAAATCTAGCAGGATTCAGGCCAATTTTTTTTACATGAAAAACAAATCTGCTCTCGAGTTAACTTACTCCTTCAAATACAATTGATTTTACAGACACCTGTCCAGGAGCTTATAACAGTGAGTGACAAGCTACAGTGAATACTGAAATCGGCTTTGGCGGAATGCGGGCATCTGCCAAGGAAAGGAAACGTTGCACGGCACCTCGTGAGATTATTTTATCACACATGCTCAATACGTGATATACAGAGATGAAACATCCCACTATCGACACTAATAACGACAAGAATACAGGAAGTCGCACTCGCGCAGAACACACTGAATGCGTCATTTTACATGTTCCGTCACACCCAAATATTCGCATCGAACATAATTTATAATTAAATTTGGTGCTTAATTAAGAGGTAACATTTAGAAAATCATATTGTGCACAAAACTCTATATTTTTATTATTCAATTATATTTATACATGATGTATCATAATAAATTCATGAGTTAATAAATAGGATAGGTTAGTTGGAGAAGATTTTATCACAATTAACTAAATTTAATAAATACAATTCTATTTTTAAAGTAAGAATTAATTCAAAGTTTCTTAAAACTTATATGAAAAAAATAACATCACAAGTAATGATATTGAAATCAATTAAAAAATATTTTTGAACTTTGATCTTTGTCTTTTCTCATATACCCATTTTGAAATCTTATATACTATTTTAGTTTTAAACCATTAACTTTCATTTACCATTTGATCCATTTAAGATACAATTGCTTGTAATGATTATTGACATACCCCGAAGAATAGCCTAGGTACTGAACTATTCTATTGACATAAGGTATGTTCGTTATCTAGAAAAGAAAATACTAAAGTATCCAATAGTCAAACATACAGCTTTTTATTTTTATTTTTTTTTCCAATACAAAAAAATTTTATTATATTAGTGAATATAAAGAATCTTTTCCAGTAATATGATGGTTGGAACACTTGTTAATTTCCTACTACATCACCATACATATGAGGTATGAGTTACAACATACAAAAAAGATTCATCATCCATCATTGTATTTATAAGTACACTTTGCAAAAAATACAGATCTGCATTTCCATTACATATTTGAAAAAAACAATTCTGAGGTTCTTCTACTTTGCTGCAGAAATATATTAGTTGATTGGCAATCTTTCAAATCTCTCAAATTGATTTTCCATACTCACTGCAAAATATATTCCTTCTTCCTCCATCTGCAAGGCTTGTTTTGATACTTGATTTGCTTCCTTGTTATATTCTCTATAAATGTGTTGTGTTTTAAGTTGTAGAAATTTTCCACTCAATGCATGAATCTTTGTCATCCATGATTGAAGTGAAACCACCTGTAAATTGTTTTCATGTAATAACCAATCAATAATAATTTTTGAGTCTCCTACGAGTTGTATGTTTTTTACCTTTTCTAAGAAACAAAATATAAAATACACAATACTGCTAAAAGTTCACCCCTAGTATTGGTTACGGTGTCACAGTTCATCATTACACTGAAAGTACCCAAATCTGAACATTTTAGTACATCTCTTACCTCACATTTTGAGCCCTCACATTGTGAGGCTCCATCAAAAAAATCTACTGCCATATTCCAGTCTAATAAGGGAGGCCTAGTAATCCTAACATGTTGGACAAAAAGTTTGCTTTTGTTTTTCCCCAAGACCTGTAAAATTCTATTGCAAACCTTTACCGTTGAAGGCGGATGTTCCTCAAAGATAACCAAGTTCATGTACTTCCATATATCCCAACAAATGTAACATGGAATTTCTTTCCAGAAATCTATCTTCCTAATCCAAATCTAAAAGCATTCAATTATTTGACCACCCTCCCAAAAACTATTTAGTTTTTGTTCCTTTAAAATTGAGTACCAAATATATTGGGTGAAATTGCAATGAAAAAACAAATGATTTAATGTTTCCTCAGCTTCACCACAAAGAACACATCTAAAAGAACCAATCATCCCTAGTTTGGTCAAAAATTTTCAGGTAAGTATTTTTTTTTCTAAGGATAACGAACAAAAAAGTTTAACTTTAAGTGGAATCTGCCAAGTCCAAAGTTCCTTGTGCTAGAACATATGACCTCAGTCTCCTCGATCATTTGTACTTCATATGCTTGTTTGGCATTAACTTGTCCTTCTTTGGTATTCCACGACCATATTAAAGTATCGTTTTGAGCATTTAATTCAAAGCGTGATCCCTCTAAACCTTTAACGTAATTATTGCATTCCTCTTTTAGTCCACCCTCTAGTTCAAATGTCTCCCTTCCTCCATCTTCTAATACTTGGATCCTCAATATCAAATGTCCCTACTTGTGCCTCCAGAATACTAATTAAATTCTTTGAGAGTTTAAAATAGGACTGAGACCCAACCCTTAGATCTTCTCCTATTGTAATCTCCCACCCATTTCTAGGTTTCCAAACAATCCAATCGGTTATGATGGATAAGGATGAAGTTAAGGCTCTCCAACAATTTGAAATCCCAACCCAATTTTTTCTTCGTTGTCTCAACCATTTAAGAACAATTTTCTTTTTTAAGTATTTTTTGAAAGCCACTTCATGACAGAGCTGAGGAACCATAAGGCACCCCCACAAACTTTTAGTTGCGAGTGCTTTTCCAAACAATAAGATATTTTTGATACCCCATCTTCATGTCTTCTTTGGTTTAGCAATTATTTTCGAGTTTACAAGGTGCACTCCTCCTTTTCCTTTTTTTCCATTCCATAAGAAGCTAAACATCTTTCTTCTAATTCTATTTAGTATGTTTTTTTGAAATCCAATAAGCATGTATGCTTTATAAGACAGATTTAACTAGTGTGACCATGCCCCCTAAGGTAAGCCATCTATGACTCCACATCGAGAATCATTTTTCAAGTTTTTTTCTCAAGCCAACCCTAATCTTCCAAAGAATAACAGATTGGTATAAGAAAGAATCCCAGGTGCATCTAGAGGTTTAACTTCAAAAGGAAAAAATTCTTTTAGTATTGTAAGCTCCTCTTCTACCCATCTTGCTTCCAGAAATAAGGACTTATGTGGATTGAATGACATCCCTCCATGCAGAAAATATTCAGTACCTCCTTAAAAAAAATTCATTATGTAATGGTTCCATTCCCAAATAATAACATATCATCCACAAAAAGTAGATTTGTAATTATTATCCCTTTTGCCAGTAAAACACCTTCAATCTTATATGCCAAATTACAAAGTGAACTAGGTCTAAACTCCTCAAAAGTATTTGGTTTATTCCTTTTCGGAATAAGGGATAAAAAGGTATCTAACTCCCACAACCCTACCTTTCAGTCTAGAATATTCAACCGTCTTGAGTAATTCATTCCCTAAGAGATCAAGGAAAGCCAGGAAAAATTATACAGTCTAGCCCTAGACTTTTTGATACAGCAAAATCTTTCAAATTTCCTAGTAATTCAGTTAGGGTAATTGGATCAACAATTCTAAGGCCTTCTTTCTCAAAGAAAATCCTAGGATATGCCTTTCTAACTGCAAGTTGATTGGAGATTGTAAGGTTTTCTTGAGCCTTAAATAAATTCTAAAAATATCCAATGGCTTCCTTTTGTAGCCCTTATTGGCAAGTGACCATTGATCCATCCTCATTAGTAATATCCTATATAACATTGTCTTGCTTTCTAGAATTTGCAAAAGAATGAAAAAACTTAGTGTTCCTATCTCCCGAAGCTAGCCAATTTATTCTACTTTTTTGTCTCCAAGTTTCTTCCTCCTTTTTTAAGAGAAACAATTTTCTCTTTTATTTTTCTAATTCCAGTATTTTTCCCTACTCCTTCTCAAAACCCTTAGGGAAGTCGGAATAGCTAATGTCTAAATCACATTCTATCTGTATCAGTTCCTCCTTTTCCAAGTGTTTTTTATTTCTTTCCCAACTGATCATTGAAGATTTAAGTAGTTTGAGTTTTTGTAAAAGAGAGTCCATCCGAGTTAAAATTCTTGTCTCTAAAAGCCCATTCCAAGACAACCTCACTAAGTATATAAAATATGGTTCCCCTAGCCAGACCGAATTGAATTTAAAGGGATAACAATACGTTTTTTTATATGTAGGATCATTGGCATATGATCATGTTAAATTTATAAGCAGCTGCAAGAGCCATTTCTCCGGGAGGATGGCTAAAACCCTAGATGAGATCTAGGGCCCCCAGTGCACTCCTGGGGTACTTGGTCTAGGACCAAGCAGATAAAAGCCCCTAGATATATCTAGGGCCCCTGGACATGGTCCAGGGTACCCATGCCTGGGGCATAGGGTACTTGGTCTGGGACCAAGCAGATAAAATCCCCTAGATATATCTAGGGCGCCTGGACATGGTCCAGGGTACCCATGCCTGGGGCATAGGGTACTTGGTCTCGGACCAAGCAGATAAAAGCCCCTAGATATATCTAGGGCCCCTGGACATGGTCCAGGGTACCCATGCCTGGGGCATAGCGTACTTGGTCTGGGACCAAGCAGATAAAAGTCCCTAGATATGTCTAGGGCCCCTGGACTGGGTCCAGGGTACCCATGCCTGGGGCATTGGGTTTCTTGGTCTTAGACCAAGCATTTGAAGTCCCTAGATCTGTCTAGGGCCCCTCGACTGGGTCCAGGGTACCCATGCCTGGGGAATTGGGTTTCTTGGTCTGGGACCAAGATGTTAAAGACCCTAGATATGTCTAGGGCCCCTGGACGGAGTAGGTCTAGGGTGCCATCACACAGAACATGGGTTGATCGTCTCGACTTTGGTGTATAAGACCTCGGAAGGAAAGGATCCTAGAATTTCCATGATTCTCAATCGAGGGAGTACTTGATGGTATGACCTTCAACGAAGAAGGGACATAACCACATGAGGGATGGATCCCATATACAGTGATGATAAAGTAATAGGTTCACCATGTGATATGAAGGAATGGGGGTATTTACCGCAGTGATGATAAAGTAATAGGTTCACCATGTGATATGAAGGAATGAGTAATGCCACCTTGCAAACCCTCCTTTACCCTTGTTTGATTGGTTTGGGGTTTTTGTTGTTTTATTAAGGGGTAATGTTTTAAAGTTAAATATTAATATTAGTGTCACATGTTTAAATTCCAAATTTAAACATGTGACCTTTTAATTAACTTAAATTGCCCTAACCCTAACCTAAACCTATATATTAAACCCTCTCCCCTCTCACACTTCACTCATTCTAGTGTGCCCTTGTGCTAGCATTGTGGTCTCTTGTTCTTAGCCTGCGGCCCCTCTTGTGATTTTCTGTGGGAGCAGCCCTTGTGATTTGCTGTGGGAGCGACTGTGTTGTTTTGCTATAGAAGGGGTTGTTTTGTTGTTGTGGGGCACCCTCATGTGATTGTTGTAGCAGCGGCCCTCTCTCTTGCTGTGAATACCCTCCACCCTACCGCCTCCTTCCTGCTGTGGATATCTTGGCTGCCGTGAGTTGATCCCAGGTTTCCACTGTCTTGGTATAATTGCTAACTCCATCCTCCTTACCTTGCTTGCTACAGGTACGGCCCCCTTCTTGTGTTTTTTGCAAGTGTAAGAGGAGATGCCTGTGTGTTGCATGATTGGGGCATTGACCTATGTGTGTGTGAGCTGAGTACCTTTGAGGTCACAGCCCAATTTAGTGAACATATCTAAAGGGTTTGTGTGACCCTTTTCTCTTTCTGTTGTGTAAAAGGTTTACCTAGTGTGCAGTCCTCTTGCTAGGGTAATTTGGTGGTTGCTGAAACTACCTAACAGTTCAATCTGTTCACTGCCAAGACAAGGGTTTACACACAGTCCAGTCTTCAGCCTCTTGAGTAAGGGTTTACTGTGTAAAGGTTTGGGAAACTATTTACCTTGGTTGGGTTTGTGTTTTTATCCCTGTGACTTTGAGTATGGTGGCAAGAAATTTCCTTCAGTCTTTGGCATAGAGATCCACACTTGATCCATGAACTGAACCTTTGTCTGAGCATATAAACAGGATCTATACCTATTGTGCTTATTGTGCTATCTTCAGAGGTAGGTTGTTGTACCAGGTATGCTTCCTACTAATCCCCCTTTGTTTTGGATCTGATCTGATTACATAATTGTTTAATATGGTAAGCATTGTATAGATCTAAAGAGATGTTTATTGTGAAATGATTAGGCAGAGCTACTAACTCATCTCTTCAGATCTGGATTCTATTTTACTGTTACAGCTATCTAATTTTGTGTATAAATTGTTCTCTATAACTGCTTACTGTTTTAAGATCAGATCTAAGTATGTTCCATACAACTTTATAGATCCATACCTATGCTCATCTTATTGCTTGTTAGATCTGAGCTATTGTTTATTAATTCTGAGCTATTGTTTAGATCTAAGCTTTGTCCTTGATCTTCAGATCTATTTCGTACTGAGTCTACTGCTGTCTTTTTGAGATCTAAATGCTAGTTAAAGTATTCTAAGTCTTTGATCCTTAGAACTAGCAGTTCTTGATCATTGAAATTTAAAAGAGTCTATTGTTCTGCAATTTTACCCAAAATCTAACAGATCAGAAATATTTGTGCTACTCACCCAAGATCTGTATCTAAGTCCGACACGGTTAACTCCTCATTTATAAGAAAACAGTCAAATATCTTAGCTATGTAGTCATGATCACTTCTACCATTCTTCCAAGTAGGGAGAAGTTTTATTGGTTCAACATCCACCAGACCTTCATCTTGGATCAATTGACTAAAGTATGATTGCAAAGGATCATATCTAGCGTGGGGACCCCACACTTCTGTATTCGCAATGGTAAAATTTAAATCACCTCCTAGGATCACATTATGGTCTTTGAGTAACCCATCCCTCTTAACCTTCTCCCCAAAATCGTATTTGTCTCCATACAATCCATAACAATTGACCAACTTTAATCTTTTGTTTAAATCATTTATCCATCCATCTAAAAGTATCCTGTAGGAGTCAGAAAAGAAGAGAAGTCATATTTTCTCAGATTCCAAGAAGATAACAGTCCTCCTTATAAACATAAGGAGTCCACCCCACAGAAGCAGAAATGCCAAGTTGGCAGTAATTTTGCAAAAATCTCCCTCTCTTTGAGAATATTGACCACAGTTTCCTGGATAAGGAAAATATCTGGTTTAACGAGAGTTAGAAACCTTTTGAAGTATAAAACTTTGGAGCACCCCCAACTCCTGTGACATTTAAAGTCTGACATTTAAAGAAGCTACTATCATTTTTTGACCCTCGCTAGGGCTTTCTGTGTTGTAAGGGCCCGAGGACCATCTACAACCATAACTCCTATAAAGTCTTTTATCTCCTTCTCTTTTCCTAGTTTCCTAGCAGTTCTAGTTTTGAGAGGGGAAAAGTCGTTTTCGAGGCCTCCAAAAATAGCCCCTTTCAAAACTGTGAACTCTCCCACCCCGTTGCATACACTGTTCCTTTTCAGTTTCTCAACTACAGAAACCTTATCTATAATTAAAGGCAAGGGTCTCCACCCGAGTAGATTGGAAGAGAAGTACGATTGAGAACCTATTTATAGGAAGGAATAAAGTTCGCTAAGGAATCAACGATCTCACATGCCATAGACGGATCTGACTGAGTAAAATCTTCAACAAAATGAGAAGAAACCCTTGTATTCCCACAGGTTTTTTATTCCAAATTAGTAGAAAAAGTAACCTCTATCGAGGTGACAGGAAATCCTTCAAAGGTAGACACATCCCGCCCCTCCATCTCCTCATTGGAGTGTGTCTCTTGGCTCAAATTTAATGAAGGAAAACAAGACATCCTATCTTCTAACTTATTTAAAATGGGAATCCTAACCGAGGAATTGCCCAAATCAGTCATCCCTCCCAAACCCCCGGAGTCTAACTTACACAACCCGCACTGAAGAGTAATCGGATCCTCTTTAATTCCAAAAGAAGCAGCATTCAACATCAAGGGAGAAAAAGTCTCCCCTGATGAATTTAAGGTTTCAACCAAGTAGACACTTCCCCCCTTTTCCAAAACCAGACTCTCCAAGTCCACATTACTCAAACTCTGAGCATGAAAATCATCCTTTCTCCCTCTTAAAGAGTTAGTACCACTCAACCCTACCAAATCCAACTCATCCAAGTCCCTTCCCACATCCGACGAGGAAGGGCCTAACCTGTTACAATCTGCCTCGTACATCAAATGATTTCGCTCCCATCCGGGCAACCTAGATCCCCCATTCACATCAGTGGCAGAGGGAAAACAAATTGGTCTTAAACACAGTTCGGGGACAATATGTTTAAGGGAGGTTTCCATACCTAAACCCCTAATCCTAAAAAAATCAAGGATAGACAATGTGGAAAAAAATCTAGGGCACAGGGATTTTAACTTACAGAAAACTTAGTCTTTTTCCATTTCCTCTGGGAGAAAGGACTCTCACAGCCGACTAGATCATTATTGGAAGAAGTTTGTTGTGCCTTCACCTCTAGATCAGGATCCGAACCATAGCAGTAGGGAGGCAGAACCTTTCGAAACCAGGACAGTAATGATGGAGATGTCTCGTTTCCTTTCAAGTTGAGCTTCTAAAAGGAACCCCAATACAATCTAGTCTTTGTTGGTGTTCAAATCCGCGCCAATCGATAACCACATCAGCAGGTAGTCCTTGTTTTAAGTCTAATTCCACCAAAAATCTACCAACTCGCCTATCTTGCGAGGTGCTTTGGATCAACAAACAGAAATTTGCCAATGGTGTCTCAAATCGCCTTGAAAGCCTCCAAATTCCAGAATGCTAGTGGGCATCCGGGCAACAACAGGTCCATAGATGATGAAAATGAAAATGGTCCTTCTCCGTGTTGAATAAGTGTGTCCACTGCTTCAACATTAGGCTCCCATTGTGTCCACTGCTTCAACATTAGGCTCCCATTTTTATAAATCTAAACCCTATCCAACATTTCAGCTGCATCCTCCGAAGATTTTAAACAAAACCAATACTAGCCTTTTACCAATATATAAACTTCAGGAGTATATCCCAAGATTGGTCTCCAAAACTCTTCCACTCATATGTGTATATCTTTAGCTCAAATTAGTGATATGTTATTAAGACACCAAGTAATTGCGTACAAACCAACAACTTAAATTATGTTATTAGGTTTAATAAATGATTAAATATAATTGTATAGGTTACTATGTTCTATGATAGGTTATTTATAATATAATTTTATAACTAAAAATAATGCTACCGCATTTTAATTCAATTTGCAATTTTCATCTCTCTAACATAACAACCCCAAACAAAATTCTACAACAACTATAACCCCCTTTTGATAAATTGTGAAGGACAGAGAAATGCAGAGAGAAAAGAATAGTATATTCAAATGTATGAAGAAGTACAAAAGAGTTCTGAAGAGATTGTTACAATGTAAGATGGTTGAGCTATATATGCTCAATCAAGACAAAAATAGAAAGTACAACTGTCCAGTACAGCTGGCAGTGTACGGTCATACTGTTGAGGGTACAATATATTTAACACTCCCTCTTAGACTCAACAGTTACAATCAGCAGCACTGACTATGCCTAAGTGCTGTCTCTGG
>SNQJ01S0003526.1:14313-35533 GCA_010110895.2 Picea sitchensis | reverse complement strand
CTCGAGATCAGCTTGCTGATATCTTTACAAAGCCACTGGGAAAATCGGTTTTTGATTTTCAAAGACAACACTTAGGCATAATCAGTGCTGATGTTTGTAACTGTTGAGTTTAAGAGGGAGTGTTAAATATAATGTAACCTCAATAGGATGACTGTACACTTCCAGCTGTCCTGGCCAGCTATACTTTATATTCTTGATTTTCTTGAGCCTATTTAGCTCAGCTATTTCCCTTTGCATAGAAATTCTTCATGAACTTCTTCATGTACTCGTTTTGTACTCTTCTTCTTATATTCTAATATACTATTTTATGATCTATTCTTTCTCTCTGCATTTCTTGCTTCACAATTTATCATATATAATCGTGCAGAATGAATCCTCTGCATGGTGATATAGTTTTAGTCTGAGTGATTAGGTATGATATTTCCTCCTCTAAGATGAAAAATTTATCCCGGTATAGGATTCGAACCAACACTACTTATTTTACCTGGGCTTTTCTATCCGAAATTCAGTAGTATTGTATTAAAAGGAACAATGTATATATTGTTATGTAGGGTGACAACCATTACTTACTACTATTAGGGTAAGGCGTCAATCCTGAATATATCTGAAGCCATTATTTAATTTAGGCATCTAAGCTTTTCTAGGATTCGTCGAGCCACATTTGATTTTACTCGCCATGTAGACATAAAACCCTAGCCTCGATCTTTCTGTCAAGATAAGTCTGCCAAAGACTTCCACAAAATTTATACGAGCTATATATATCCCTGAGCTATATATATATCCCTTTGTAATGATATTACAGTTTAACAATAAATATTTGGATTTTTTATTTTATTTTACTGTTAATAACTTCTTAGTTTAGGTTTCCATATGTTACTCCTTTGTAGCTTGTCTTTGATATTATTCCAATTATGGATGTATTCAGGCCTGAAATCAAATTATATTTGATGTAGTAAAGCACTAATCATATACGTCTAGGCTCTCTACAAATTTATCTGTGTAGAAGAATAGTACTTCCCTCATATTGCAAGTTCATTTCTTTGTGCAATACCTCTATTTGCATAAATTTTGGTTGAAAATATTATGGATATTGTTTTAATGATGGGTCCTTATATTTTGCAGGGAACGCATCATATGTTAAAACAATACACCAGAATCAACACATGTAAATAATTTATTCTTGGGGCTCTTTAACTATCACTTGTGTATTTGGTATTACCATAATAGTAATCCAAGTGAGTTTTAATAAATAGGAAAGGAGTTACACCTTCATGGCTTCTCAAGCATTGATAACCCTTGAGAATGGAAGGTAAGTCTACGTGTTTGTTTAAATATTTTACTTAATTCTTAAAATTCAATAAAAATATACTAATCACTTTCCTTCGCTTTGTACAGGTAAAAGAAAGAGTCCTTGCTATGGGATCCTGTTGATTTGAGTCTATAATTTTTAATGAGTAGATTTATTTACAATTTGTTACCTTAAAAGGGGACATTTTCAAGAACACTGGATTTCCTTATGCAATGTAAAGACTGACCTATATCCTTGTACATAGTCTATCATATCGACATTGAAATTCTTATGCAATGTAAAGAGTGACCTATATCCTTGTACATATGTATCATATGGACATTGGAATTCTTGTTCTAGAAAAACAATAATAATATTGTTTTTATGTATGTATACATTTGTGTGGTATGTGTTACTTTACTGCAAAATCTCAAACCTTAGATCTTACCATGTTATACTAGAGTTGTATTATACCCAAGAATTGTCATAGATTATAACTAATGGTAACCAATCTATTATATAATGGTCTTAGTTTCTTACAATTTTGTATTTGGAATGTAGAATTCAACCATTATGAATTTTATGCAAAATGTAGAAAAGAACCACTTTAATTTTGTAATGAAAAAAACTCATGTATTCAACTATTTCTATAACTAATGAGGAATTAATAAACAAACATACTTGTAAATTGGTAATACAATATACATATATGTACCAAGAAACAAATGAAACAACCACTTTCAGCCACTTTCAGCCCAATCGTAGATGTAGAATAGTCAAGTTACTTGTTATGTTCACCCCCAAGCCTAATTATGAATCCATTAGAACGAAGTGAGCTCCATTCCTTTGTCAATGTGCCTCTATACATCTCAAAAAGATATTTT
The DNA here is from genome assembly GCA_010110895.2 of Picea sitchensis. NCBI lineage: Eukaryota > Viridiplantae > Streptophyta > Pinopsida > Pinales > Pinaceae > Picea > Picea sitchensis. Next base: position 33,361 of record SNQJ01S0003526.1, on the reverse strand, counting down.
CCTACTATGCTTGTGCTCACACACCAAATAATTATTTTTCTTGATCTTTAGCTCCATCATGTTCGCCACTCATGGAGTCATAGTCACCTCTTTTTAACCGAGTTATTCCATCTGTTTCCTACATTTTTTATATTAAAAAAAATTGCTTATTACATGTGTCCATCCAAAGGGGACAATTGGCAAGTTAAATTCTTACTTAATCATTCAAATAATAACAGTGAATTGTTTTAATAAATTCAAATATAAATTTTCATACCTGAAAATTATTAAATAAAATGTTTAATAACTGAAGATGTTACATCTTCTCCCCCTTAAAAATAACACCATCTTCGATGTTAGTACTTGCTTCCAGTCACCTCTTGCATCAGAATTGGATTTATTATCCTCATATTGTCCTCTAACTCCCAAGTAGTCTCCTTAGGACTCAAATGATTCCATTCCACTTTTATGTGGGTGATGACTTTATTTCTTTCCATAATGTATAGAGGTTCTGCCTGGAACTCGTCTTCTGGTTCCTCTTACACCATGTGTCAATCAATAATGTGAGTAGTATCATGAATATACCTTTTTAACAATGAAAAATGAAAAACATTATGAATTTTCAAATTAAGGGCTAGTGGGTATGCCACTAGTCCGATTAGAGCTAGAAAGGCTCACAAAACCTTGGTGCAAATTTGGAACAACTTCCTAATTTTAGCAAACTATTTTCTTCTTTAAATTTAAGATAGATATGTTCTCCAACATCATATTCTTTATATATTATTTTCTAGTCTGCATAACTTTTCTTTGATCGTGTGCAACCTTTAAATTATGTTTCACCTTCCTCATTATGTGTTCCATTTCCTGGAGCATATTTGGTCTAACCATTAGTTGATCAACTAGATTATCCCAAGTGATGGAAGTAGAACATTTTCTTCCATATAAAATTTCAAAGGGAATCGGTTTTCTTGAGGCTTGATAAATGTTATTGTATGCAAACACAAATAACTAAACTATATGAAATAACCATCTTATGTACTCCATGCAACCTAAATATCTCTTTCATGAAAATTTATGCGATATTAATAGCTTCATAGGTATATTTCTCAGGTATGAAATGAGCATACTTACTCAATTTATCAACTACTAGCATAATAGAGCCATATTGTCTTTGATTTTTAGGAAAAATGGTTGTAATAAACCTAATGGATGTTGATGTTCATCATTCACATGTTGAAAATCTAAACATTTAGATAAATAATCAATTGTTTCAGATTTCATATTAGGCCAGTAAAATCGTTTCCTCAAAGTTGTTATCATTTTTTAATACCCTAGATGACAAAAATATGGATTCTTATGAATCTTATTTAAAATAAACAACTTTAAATCAAATCTCTTTAATTTTTCAGCAAATTTTCTATTGTCTTGACATATTTAATTATGCTTGTATATTTAATTATGTCCTTCAAATCACTTTCTATTTTCATGATGATTACCTCATAGACTGTATTATCTCTTTGACTAAGTGCATCCACTACTTTATTTTCCTTCCCTTTGATGTGTTGAATTTCAAAATCAAATTCACTTAAAAAAGGCTAACCATATTGTTTTTCATGCCTTGAGATCTTGTTGACCAAACAAATGCTTCAAACCATTATTATCCATTAATAATAGAGATTTTCTTCTAATCAATTAGTGTTGCCACATTTTTAGTGCATGATGTAAGTTTTAAACCTGTGAATACAACAATGCATATGGATTCTTAAGAAAAACAAAAATTAATCAATGGCTCATTCACATAGTACACATATATTTATACCAGAAACCCTCAACCGGGAAAACCTTTCTTATTTCATTATATCGAATTTCACCATTCACCATACAATATATACAATGTTTTTAGGTATTCTGTAGATACAAAAACCCTAATCTCTTAATCCGAGATTAATTTAGAAAATCGTTAAAAATAGCAAAATCCACTAAAAATAGCTAAAACCACCCAAAAACAAAAATTAGGGGCGCTTCCTCGAATGTTGTGTGTAACTAGGGGGGGACTACCTAGCCCCCCTGGGACCCCCCCTAGGAATCACCTGGCGCACATGACACAATGGGCACTACTACGAGGGATCATGAGATGCAGTTGTCGAATCTGAAGCACCCACACACACACATGCAAAGATTATAACACATACCCAACACATGAATCATGGATTCTAACTCAAGGTCCCAGTTTACATAATTACCTTCATGTTCCTTTAATTTCCAAGATTCATAATAAATTACATATCCATCTTGCAACAATATTCCCCCTAATCCTTATTTACTAGCATGTATGCAAACTGTAAAATCAGTATAAGGATCAACCACTTTGAGAATTGGTGTTGTAGTTAGTAATTCTTTCAATTTGTTGAAACTCTCTTGTCATTTTTTAGACCAAATAAACTTCACTCCCTTTTTCTTCAATAATGTGATGGGATAAATAATTTTGGAAAATCCTTCAATAAACCATCTATAATAACCTCTAATTCTCATAAAAGATCGTATATCCACTACATTTTTAGGTATTGGCCATTCCATAATCACTTTAATTTTTGGGGGGAAATTCCTTCTTCTGAAATCCCATGTCTGAGATACTATATTTTATTTTGATAAAAATCACCTTGGTTTAATTTAGCATAGAGATTATGTTCACTTAGAGTTTGTAATGCTATCTTCAAATTTTGCTCATGTTCCTCTTCCGATTTCAAATAAATTAGTATACGATCAATAAAGATAAAAAAAAAAAATTATCTAAGTATTTACTGAATATACTATTCATTAAGCACATAAAAAGCATTGGTGCATTTGTAAGTCCAAAAGGGATTACTACAAACTCGTAATGTCCATAACATGCTCTAAAATTTGTTTTATTAATATATTTTTCCTTTATTCTTATTTGGAGACATCCAGATCTTAAATCCAACTTAGAAAATATTTTTTCTCCTCCAACCTATTCAAATGATCATTAATCCTCGGTAAGGGATATTTATTTTTAATCATCATTTTATTCAATTGACGATGGTTGATGCACAACCTAAGATTCTCGTCTTTCTTTTTAGCAAATAATACTAGTGCTCCCGAGGATGAAACACTTGTTCTAATATATCCTTTATCGAATAATTCTTGTAGTTGGATTTTTAACTCAAACAATTAAGAGACACTCATCATGTAAGGTGATTTTGATACTAGTGCGTATCCAAGTAATAGATTGATAGAAAAATCTATATCTCTCTTCAGAATTAGTTCTAGTATTTCTTCCTCAAATACATCTCAAAATTCTTTAAGAACCACATAATATTCTAATTTGGATTTACTTTCCTCATTTAGTAAATGCATCACTTGAATAGCATATTGATTCCTATTCATCACTTGAATAGGTTTATTGATTCATCACTTGAATATGTTTATTGATTCCTTGAACTGTTCTTATTACACCACTTTCGTCTTTGTAAGTAAATGATATTTCATAATAGTTAAGCACAACTTTATGTTTTTCTATCCATCCCATACATATAAGTATGTCATTTGATCCTAAAGGTAATACATTTAAATTTACATTAGTACTATGACCACTTATTTCCAATTTATAGTTAGAAATGAACTTGGTAACTTTTCTTTTAGTACATGTCGCTAATTGTACCAGCCAAGAATTAGAATTTTTTACCTTTTCCAACTTGCATGATTCTACCAATGATGGAGTTATATAACTTAAAATTTCTCCTTGGTATATTAAAATAGAAACTTTTATGTCATGAATTTTATCTTCAATTTTCACAACAGTAGATTTATGATGTGCGTGTCTACCATCTACAGCAACATTGATTCTATGAATACTTTTGCCAATATCACCCACTATTGAAGCTTCTTGTATGTTTTGAACTATTTTGTTTGTAGAATTTCAGTGTGGATAATTCCTCAACATATATGGTTCCCCACATTCCCAACATTTTAATGGTTCTCTAGGATTATCAAATGTCTTCTTAAATCCTAGATTGACTCACTTATTTAATTGTTTTGATTGTGGTGAATTTCTAGAAAAGTTGTTTTATCGATATCCTTTGGACATGTTACAAAAGAGTGAGGGCTTAAAACCTTTCTTTCTATGGTTTATTTTATCTTGTTTCTTTTCTCTCCATGATTTTGTATTTTCAGAGTGTTGTTTGTATTGTTCATAACATATTTTATCTTTTCACAATACTTCATTCAAGGTCTTTTGATTGTCAAACTCTATTATATCTTTATATGAATGAGGTAAACAACGTAGAAATCTATGAACGTTAACCTTTTCATCTTTTATGTATGGTATGAACGTTAACAATTCTAAAAATTTGGTAATCATATCTTCCATAGATATTTTCCCTAAATTTAAATCATAATATTCTTTGTTTTTTTCTTTCGTAATAGATTTCAAATAAACATTCTATCTTAAAATATTTCTTAAAATCTTCCCATTCCATTTTATTTTCTTTAGAAACCTTTAATAACTTTAAATCCTACCACCATTTACTAGCTTTACCCTTCGGGTTATAAATGGCTATCCTCACTTTCATATTACTAGAGTAATTCTAAATTTGAAAATGTTTCTTCTTGTCTAGCAACTAGACTTCTGCCTCTTTGCTAGTTGTGGATTCTTCATCAAAAGTTCAAATTTTAATTTTCTTAGACTATACATCTAAGTGATCCATCTATTTTCTTTTCTTTACTATGGATACTCTATTTTCAGTCAAGTGTGTATCATTAGAAGAACTATTTTATTTCTGAGTTTATTTATTTGAATCCTTTGTAGGATTTTTACTAACTTTCTCACGCATATCATCATTCTCTAGACTATTTTTTGTTGCTATGCTTTGTAATAACATGCCATGTATTTCTTGTTGATCTTCCTGTGCTTTCTTCAATTTCTCATTATTTTACTTGAAGGTTTGTAACTCTACAGTAAGATTTCTCAATATTTCCAAAACCCATGTTGTTGAACTACTTTCATTGGGATGCTATGGATTTCTATGAGGTTGTTGATTAGTATTTCCTTCTGATCTATTTTCTTTGGGATTTTTTCCAGACATAATTACAATTCTTGAATAATAGTTAGTTTGTAACAATGAACAATTTTACTTGTTAATTTTTCTATATACTTTTATTGTGGTTCCCATTAAGCTCTAAGTGTTGTAACCTACAAATCTAATACTATATGTAACATACCCCAAATACCACTAATTTTTTTCTCAAGGGACTAAAACCTTAGTACTATTACAACTTGTCAACATGAACCCGACTCATTTATCTTTAAATATTTCTTAATGTTGTCAAATTGTTCTCGAATAAAACATCATATACGTTTTAAACATTTGTTTTGTGTTTCACTCAACACTAACTACAACTATATACTCAAATAAAAAAAAATTAAGGACTTAAGATGATTGCAAATCCAAGTATTTGTATAATTTCATAAGGAACCCAATAGGATTGTCATATAAATCAATATATAATATTATATACAATCTTTATTAAATAACATTGTTTTTCATCTGTCAATTTGATTTAGCCCATCTGGTTTTTGTTAAGGGGTGTCTTCCCCCCACCCAGGTTCAATTCCTGCAAGTGACATGTTGAGATCTTAAATGAGAAAGCTATCGAAAAATCCTCGACTTTCTACAAAATCCGGTTTACCAAGTAAAAAAAAAAACATCATTTTTCTTCTTTTATAGCATAATTGTTAACAAAGTCTTAACATTACCTATTGTTATGAGGAAAATATCTCTATGGCTAGGGGTAAACCACAACAGATAGAAATGAATACAGAAATCAATTCTATTCTCAAGTATGTTATATAAACAAATATGCCAACAAGACAAGATAAAAGGCCTACCTCATCCAAACGTTTGATGAAGTCCACCATTGAGCACTTGACCCAAAGCAATACACCTGCAAATAGTCCTCAACAACCAAGCAAAGAAAGCATGTGGTGATAATATATGATGATAGCACATTCAATAGCATAATCCATTAATATACATAACAAATACTCCCGTGGAATAATAATTCAAATATTTGCAAGATATCAATTGGATGGGAAAAGAGTATTTCTATTAATATATGATGGTTCAGAACCGAGAAACTAAATTCCTTCAAGTTGGGCCTCCACCACTTCAGTCCTCCACCAAAGGCAAGCTCAAATAAGAGAGAAAATAGAGTTTTGAATCAATATGGGAAGAGCTTGGGGGCTCAACACTATGTTCAAACTTAAAGGACAAAGGGATGCAGACTCAATATGAAGTAAATAATTTCTCCAGAGTAACTTTTCTCTCAAAGTTGAATTCTTTCTCCTCTTTTCCATAGCTCGTAATTGGCCCATTTATAGCTTTCAAATGGAACTGAAGGTTCGAGTGAGAACATTTCTAGTATGTGGAAGGCCAAGGATTATAGATTTCCTTTCATGACATGGAAAGCTGACACCATTTTTCATTTTTGGGCGCAAATCCCGATGTACGCAAGATGTAGTGGTGCAACCTATGTATACACTTGATGTATAGTATGCAAGGTGCATACATGTGGAAACAATGTATTTTTTAGCTCGAGACTTTTGCAAAAAAGGATGAAAAGTCTGCATAGGGAAATGGAAAAAGGCCCTATGTGCAATATTGCATAGGGTGAGACAAATCTTGCTATAAAATATTATCGCTAATGTGTGAGGTAAAAGGAGTATATGCAATGGCCAAAATACATTATAAAAACCAAGAAGTGGAGTGATGTGGATCCAGCTGGAAGAAATAGTTTCTCATTACATTCTGCACTGACTTTGCATATATGGTTGCCAATCTGAATTACACTGCAGATCCATGTGAAAATATACCAAACAACTATCCATGGCTATGAATAGGAAAATGAAAATGTGGTTACATGCTAAAGGTTGTCATAGTCATGAACAAGGTCTAGTAGAACTAGTCTCAAAATCAATCTGAAGATATCTGTATACAATGGAGTACAATATGATCTCCCATGATCATTGAAGTCATATAGGTATTGGTCCAATGAAAAGGAAGGAACAACTCAGGAAAGATGCGGCCACATACTGATTTCTTCAAGTATTCTACACAATCCGCTAAAGGTGCAAGTCTACATCATGTGAATAAAGGATTTTAGGTTGAACACAATGAGACATCGTTTGATTACTCGTCATTGAGATATACCATTGACAAATGTGAGACAACCTATTGATAATGAAAGTAGGTATCAAGGCACCGAGTACATTATTACAAGTGTGAATAAAGGAGTCAGGGTCAAACACTTGAAGAATCCATCGATCATGAGACATTGATGTATTCCCAACAGTCGATGGCGAGAGAACCTACCACTAATGGCTACAAGCCTCAAGGTACTCATAAGACTCTAGATCTTGTTTCCAGAATAGATGAGATGAAGTTGATGGAAGGAGACCCACTGAAAGGAGAGCATTAAGGCATCTCTCATCATTAAGCACGAGGTACAAAGAAGGATCTTCGAGATTTGGAGGAAATTAGACGAAGAATATGTTCACGAACCAACTACCTTGTGCATATTTTGTGTGTTCCAAGTGCAAGTGGTACACGAAAAAGACCCTTTTATTAGAAGACAATGAAAAATACCCCATCTATAGTTGGATTCACATAGTCTTGTTTTCGCGTGGTGGTTATGTATAACTGGTTAATTTCCTCCAGGTCTAAGCAAGTGGGTTCTACAAACCTTTCTCCTTCTGATGGGTCTAGTGGCGCAATGACTTTGTACTCTCCTGACTCAAATTTCATCTTCCTCATCTTCAAATTGATTATGGCATGATTGTGGAATCCCCAATCCAGTCCAAGCAATGTTGGATAAGGTGTTGTGCCATCCACTATTTCTATTACTTCGAAGTTTGTCTTGGTGCACACTCCATCAAGATCTACTGCCACACCCTTTAGCCTTCCAATTGGTATAAATATGTGTTGATTTTCTATTTTCGGTTGAATAGGTGAATATCCTAATGTGGGATCTCCCATACATTTCGATGTCTTCTTGGGTAACACATTCACCTCGGAGCCTAAATCCAATATCATGTCCCCCATATTCAAATCTTCGATGTTAGCATTTAATCTGAATTCCTTTCTTGTCCTCCTTCTTGTATACAGGTGATTGATTGTTTTGTGTTCTAATTCCCCCTCTACCTCCAAGTTACATATTTCTATCATGTTTTCCAAAATTTTAACATATGATTGGTCATTTAATAGCTTAACACAAGAGTGCAGAAAATAATTTATGGTAATTACTTATCCTAGAGGTTGTGCTTCATTAGTATGATCCAGTAATGAAGGCATCTCATACGTTGGTCCCTCCTAATTATGTTGCGTAGTTGATGTAGATGCAATGTCTGACTTCAATAATTATTGTTTGGATCTCTTGAATATCCATTTTTCGTTATGCACATCAAACTACTTTTGTGGTTCATCATTCTTCTTCACCCATTGGTGTTGTGTTGGATCTTGTCTTACTGTGTCATTTCTTGTCTTATCTCCTCCATGCATAACTATATTGATATTTATTATGTCATCCCTTGCTTCCGCAAAAATCCTCTGAACATTCTGATTGTTTTGATTTCTCTTTCCTTGGATCTTCCCCAATAGTCTTGGACAGTTTTTTGTATCATGATCTAATGTGCGACAATACATACATGTCGTAGGTGGAAGTGGAAATTATCTTTCATAGTGTCATGGTTGTTGACAATTTTCACATACCAATCGTCCTCTACCTCTTTCAAATCCTCCTCTACCTTTTCCTCCACCTCTATATCCAGCTTGATCTCCTCGCAATGCGTTGTACCGGGGGTGCCCGGTTATACTGCATGAGATTATATTGTGGCTACATGGTATTGTACTAAGGTTGTGCAATGTTGTATTGATGTGGAGCAACACTATATGGGGCTAGTAATTGGTTGAGTTGTAGTGCATCTTTCCATGTCATCATATATGCCTGCACCTTGTAGGTATCTCATGTTCATTCCCTCATCAACTCCATTGCCTGGCAATCTTTTTCATCATGGCCTACTGACTTGGAAAAGTTGCAATATGATATCTTTGGAACTGTCTGGTATTTCTGCAGCATTGGACAATGATATCAATCATGCCCCTTTGTCTTACATATCTCACACCATAGTCCTCATGATGATAAAGGGTTTGGAAGTCTTGTTGCAATGTACTATGTGAATGTTGGACATTCATTCTTATGGTGTCCTTCTGTCCTACATGTGGTACACCAAACAAATTTCCTTTTGTCCTTACTCCTATTCTAGTTTAGTTTAAATGTTAAATTATTCAGATCCTCCTTCAACTACTCTAAGGATGGATTTGTCTTCTAATATTGGCTCTCTTCCTATTGTAGGGATGCTTGTAGAGCCTCTGCCTAAGTTTGAATTTTTTGTTGTCTCAAAGGGTACTTCAAGTGTGTTCGCAAGGAATTGACAAAGAAATGCCTATGTTGCATGTTTGTCATGACATATTTTAGCTTTCCCTTTAATCGTTTGAATCTCTGGGCAATCTCCCACACAGATTCTTGCAGATTTTGTATAATTTATTTCATCTCATTCATGTATTGATCCTCTAATCTAGGCTTCTGGAATTCATTTATCAATAGTTTATTGATATCCATAATCATTTTGGTTGTCCCTGGTGGATTGTTTGCGTCTAAGCTCATGTACCAACCCAATGTGTGGTCTCTTAGTGTGATAGCTAACTGCGCAAGTTTAGTGTCTTCATTCGTGATATGTTTTGATTCCCATACCTTTTCACAAATGAACAAGTGCTTCTCAAGGTCCTCTGACACCTCTACCCTGATTTCTGGTAACTTGATGGTGGGATCATGTCTTTCCATCCTAAATGTTGAACTACTACCTCTGCACGGTGTAGATACTTGGCTAATTCTTCCTGAACTAACTCCTCCAATTGTTTCTCCTTGACTAGATGTACTTCTTGTTGTCTTCCTTCCGAAATTTGTTTGTCTAAATGGTGGTGTTCTTATTGGTGTATTAGTCTCACATGGGCTTATGGGTTCCACAATGACACTCATATGGATAGGAGTGTTTCCTTCTATTCCTATTTTTGGACCTCTTGTATTCCTTTCATATGTCACATGCAGAATTTCATAAATCTGCTCCACATCCCAAATATCCTCTACCTCTTCTTCATCGCTTTCCAAGCCTTCTCTTGCAACTACAACTCTCTTCTTGTTGTTCATATTATAATGGTAGGATACCCCACTGCGCGTTCTTCCAGTTTTTCCCATGATCTTCTTGATCTGGTCTTCATCCATCATTATTAGGTCCAAGGCCTTCTCCTTCTTTCCTCTATCCATTTCTTCCTCCATTTCTCCATCTCTTGTCAGTACTTCCCCCCTTCCCCCATGTATGCATGGAATTTTAGTTGTTTAAGGCCATTGTAATTACTTCGTTATTATATAGAAATATCTTAATAGAAGTATACAACGATCTGATATACCTACCTCGAGGTCCCTTCAAGAAATATTTCTCTGCTACACTATAAGACTTCGCAGTATCTACTGCAAATGTTGTGATAAATCCTGCAACAATGTTGTCTAACCAGAAATCTACTGCATGTGCAAATTTATTTTCAACTTGTTGTAAGTGCATGATCTCTATAGGATTCCACTCTATTTTTTTGATCCGATTTGTAGTGTGGTTGTATTTCAACCTCAATGTCCACTCCTGCAATACATGCTGGAAATCACAGAAAAATACTTCATGCAAGTCATTGAATACATACCTGTCCAGGTATTTGCGCGGAGTTAACTTTGGGTGTCTATTATATTTTTGCGCAAACTCCAACTCTTTTGTTTTCAACCAGCTCTCTATCTCTTCCTTTGTTGGATTCCACGGTTTCAACATCCCCTTTTATATTCTCATGTTTTTGTTGCTAGATATGATATTCCTTTTAAGCCTCTTCAACAGCTCTTAGTCACTCAATCCCATTTTCTTCCAACTGGAAATGGAACCATTTGTTTGTTAACCCTTTGTTATTCTTAGACTAATTTATCTACTTTGATATCACCTTACTATCATAAGTTGACCCCAGTTAATATTTAACAAGCTCCCAAAAAAATCCCTCTAAAACTATCGGCCTTCCTGGTAAACTAGAAGGCAGTGCAGTACACAAGGTTCATTGCGTAGTCTCACCTGAGATAGTTCTATGGGTGGCTGCAATGCTCAGACACTTGCAACTTGGGAATAAGTGGGGATATTCAGTTGTACCTTTTAATCTTCATTTATTTAGTTTAACATGTAAATTAATCATTCATTCTTACTCATGCATGTTGAATATCATATCTAACTAGTTCCTTCATTCATTCATCTAGCATTTAATCATTAACAACAATACTTGGAGGTGTATGTTGTTAATTAAAAAACCCACTTCAACTTCCCCAGAGCTTGAGATATACTTCCAAGTGTCTCCTCACAGATCAAAAAATCACGACTCTTCGACTCTTTGGGATTTGGGTATTTCAACCTTTCACCCCTTACCTTCCTTTTGATCTCACGACCCACTGACATGTACCCTTATGGATTCAATGGTCCAGATATGCTTCAGCTCTCCCGTTGTTTGCGCATCAGGAGTTTCACATTTCAAACTCCCCTCCTTATGAACTCATGATATCTGATGTCTCACGCTCTCTTTACCGATCCAACGCATGAGATTCACTTCGGACGATATGACATCTCAGGTCTGTCTCAGATGATCTAACAACTGACATTCTACTTCGGATTTCTGGCTCTTCAGGCTCCAGAAATCTCAATGTTCAATCCCGATATGTTCTCTCTCCTTTGTGATGCAAAGTGATAAGGTTCTTGCACCTTCCTATGATTCGATGACTATCGATCCTCTTCAATGTGATCCAACAATCATGGTCACTCCTCCTCCCGAGCTTCTGATATATCCCCGCTTAGACGATTTATCAATCTTCAAATTTTTCGAACCTTTGTTCTTTCTACGAATCTGACTCTAGGATATCGTCAACACTCGTGAAATGTGTTATCTCTTCTGATCTTCTATGCTTGAAAGGATTTTTTTCTCCCACTCACACCTTGCATTCTCGGGATTTCGAATAACTCAGTTCGAAGGATTTTCTTGAAAAGAAAATTCTTCTCGCCCACCTGGCATTCCTCTTCATTGGTTCTTCGAATTTTGCTCACTTCTCAATGTTGTGCACACCTTGCACCTAGTCTAAGTTTCTCTTTTCCTCTTTGAACTTCTCTGAGTCACTCAGTCAACGCACCCTTTGCGTTCGAGATGCACACCTTGCATACAAGTATCAAAAAAGAAACAATTGAAACTCATCGAGTTTCGTCACGAACTCATACAGTCAATCTCTCAAACAATCATACATGAACGAAATTGAAAATAAGAAAACACACATAATATCATAGTCATTCAATCATACATCAAATGAACACGGTCCAAGGATTTGGGACAATTCTCTTTATTCTATTTATTCATGAAAACAAATTACATAGTGTTTCTTCTACTCTACTCTACTCTACTGATCTCTATCTCCTACAATACTCATGCATTTTGTCTATCTATTACAATACAACAATAAAAAAAATATCTAAGGACTCTCTCTATGAGCTCTCTCGCCCTGTCAAAAATCTATCCTATCAATTCAAATTTGTTATCTAATATGTCCTATTAGAATAAATAATAGTTATTGCAAGATAGAGTCAACACTCCATATCTGCTATCCCTTACAGTCTGTAAGACTTTACAAACAAGTTACATATTTAAAATGTTGTTTACAAAATATCTCAATAACCAAATTTAATTTTGAGTTAATTTATGGTTTGAAATTATGTCATTTGTTGAGATTTCATTCATTCACCTCCACGCATGCATTGTTGACTTGGAAGGCGATGCTCCTACATTATTGGCTCATCCATGTATTGATCTTATTTAGTTGTTGGGATCTTTGTTGGTGTTGATTCAATATGCATGTTTTGGCACATTATATATCTAGTCAGCTACTCTCAACAACGTGCAGGTCATTGTTAATGGACCTTGACTAGAATAAGAAAAAGGGTTAAATTGACATGCTTAGTTTTTGTTCGCAGAAGTATTTCATTAATGTGAATTTCATTAAAAAAAATTACAAGGTTGACTAGTCAAGATTGTTGGTTTGGTTGGCATGTGTTCGTTCTCTCTCCATGCAATCTTATCTACATAGTTTTCCACAAAAACAAGAAAAGTTATAAGTACACCATATACAAGTAAATATTGATAATTTTATTAATCCATACTCTTGATTTTATATCCATGACAACATCATGGCCTAGATGCACACCACCATCATCGCGTTTCACTCCACTGCCATGGTCGGGATGCACACCAACATCATAGAGCTACACTCTATTGTCATGGACAGGTTGCACATCCCCATCGAGTTGCATTACACCATCATGGTCGGGTTGCACACCAACATCATTGGACTGCACTTCACTATCATTGGACTATTGTCCACTGTTGGCCTCATTATTTTTTTTTATATCTAGCTTAAAAAATAAATTCATATTCATTTATGGGTGAAATCAATCATGAATATATTTTACAAGTAATCAACAATCAAAGTCCATAAATTTTACTTGTGATGTCATTCATAGGGGAAGATTGTGTTTTCCCCATGCTTTGTCGGAATTCAACCACGTATGGAAATCCACATTTGAAATTGAGATGGAGGTCTTGTTGTGTGGTCGTGGTTTTGAATTGAGTCCCCTACATTGAAAAATATCTCAAATTTGGTTGATTTCCTCCAATTAGATAAAACTTGGATGATGATAGGAATTATATCGCTTAATAATTTTGTACTTACAATTCATGCTTTAAGTTTCACATCTACCCTTAAAAAAAAAATTCTACCCTTGGTTTTCTGGTCTTTTGTTGGTTTATTTTGATGTGTTTGGAAGCCTAGAAAAACTTTCCAATAGGTTTTATATCGCAACTTTTATATAGAACTAACAAAAATTAAGCATAACAAATTCAAAATATGATATAGATTCCTGGTCCAGGTGGAATATTTCCTTTTTTCTCATTGTCTTTTATTTTTCATCGTCTAATAGATTCTTCTACTCAACCTCAGGAATCATCGAAGGATTCTCATACCTAGTGTTTGTTTGAAAATGAAACCTATATTGGTGTTGTAGGTGAATCCCCATGTGGACAAGTGGATTCCCCCTTGGTCTCTAGACTCCTAAGGCCAAGACAAAAAAGTTCTTAACATGGACATTGACTTCCTTTTAGATCTAATCAAGCTAATAAATGAAAGAGAAGGAGAAAGATATGTACCTTATTAGAGATGTTTGTCCTCGCAAATTCTTGGCTGAGCTTCGATCCTGAGCTCCCTGATAGGTCCTGTAGGACAAACAAACATACAATGGCCTTCCTACTCTACTGATATTATCTCAAACATAGATCCATCTATTGCAGACAAACTCATATGGAACAAGCATAATTTTGAAATAAATAGGCCAAGCATTGATTATATTAATAAGAACAAGTAAAAGTACTTACAATCCTTTGAATGAAGGTGCAGCAACTTCTTCTAGTTCTCCTTGTCCAACCCCTTTTCTCAAGTAATATCCACTAATTGCTTTGATGACATCTCACTCATGAAATCATAAGTTTGATGTAATTCTCAATCTCCATCCCATGTACCTTTCACCATGATAAGGCCTCCTTATATAACCTTGGAGAGGTCCAACCACTTGAGAGATATTTGGGATAAGTTGAGGATTTCTCTCCTTTAGTTGAGGATCTTCCCTAGGATCATTCCTTAACCATCTATTCGAATCCAACCACTTTTAGGAATTGAGGGATTCTTCCATGATTTGTCTCAACAAACCCAAAACTTTCTCGAAAAAGGGTAGTGCTCCCCCAAAAGGGTGCACAGGGCACTCAATAACTCCCCAAAAGAGGCTCAAGGAGAACCAACACTCCTTGACAGTGGGTAGGGGATCACTCCTCTCCAAAATCCATTTTTTAGTGGTTCTTTCAATGACAAAAGGTTTGCACTCCATGTCAAGTGATCTCTCTTCTTCAAAACTAGTCTTTGAGGTGTCTTAAGTGTCTTTATGATGTCGTTAGAGGCACAACATAGGAAATATGGCAATATGATGTTTGTGACACTTGCAAAAATTGTGGCCAAGATGCACCACTTGCAAACAAGATGCGACACTTACAACACTTGTAATGACGACACTTGCGACACTATTGAAGTGAGTAATTTTGAGGTGTAATAGATTTCCCCCTAAAGTACGAAGTTAGAAGATGGTGATGACTAAAGTACTTTGTAGACTTTTTCTAGAAAGGGTATGGATGCAGAGAAACCGTAAAAATATGCACACAACCATCAAACAAATATTATGACATGTTTCAAAACCCAAGGCAGCCATACCTATGCTTGAGTGATAAAGACTTTTTAGGTATGGACGCCATAAAATACACTATGAATCCATAATTATATTGACAAAATGGTATAGCCACTGCAGATACAATGTGGATCTATACTCCTATGACTTGAACTAATCGTAGCCACGAATAATACAAAATGGATCTATGAGATGTCAATACATAGCCACGACCAATACAAAGTGGATCTATGTAACAATATATGTGTCATAGTTCAAAAGAACTCCTTCGCAAACTGGGAAAAGTACATATAAGAGTGATGAATCAACCCAGGTTCTTCTTACCGATCCCGATGTTGTATGAATCTAACCATTTGAATAGATGTCTTGATGTCGAACATGGCAGAAACCACTTGATTACCAGTCAATGATGTAAATCGTTAACAAGTGTGAGAGAGATCACCATTGATGTCAATGATTCCCAAGGTACTCTAGTACATTCCAACGAATGTGAATGAATGAGATGAAGTCGAACATCTATGTAATCATTCGAGCAGAGGTCAATGATTTAAACCCACAATCAGACACGAGGAGGCCTAACATTGAGCCATGCAGGTCCCAAGGTACTAATTGGTTTCTAATTCTAGTTCCTGGATAATGTGCTAAAGTCGACAGGAATAGAATCGTCAAAGGAGGGCCTTGATGTATCCCCCATCAACGACATGAAACTGACACAAAGATGTAATTGGTAGATCAAATTAACATGGACTAACATAGGTATTAAAACAAGATTATTTTGATAGCTGAATCTCAAGGCAGATACTTCCCTTGAACACTGAGGCACTACAGCAGAAACGTGACATGGACCAAAACTTGATGATGCAGTGGATGTTGTGACTTTATTCACATGACCCAAAGGAGTAAAAGAAACTCATAGGATTGGCTCATTGCAGAGGTTTAGCATATTAAAATGTGTGCAAAGACAAAGTGTTGTGCTCAAGGGAGACCATAAGAGCTACTAGTAGTGTTCTCAAAAACTTCTTGACTTGCTTCTTTCAATTTTCACCCATCCAGATACATGAGTACCTCTTTTTAATTTAATGAGCTCAAGGAGGGTGACACATGCTCGATATGACTCACCTTCGGTAAGTCCCTCTTCCTTTGTTTAGCGAATTGGAAGAAGTAAGGGTTCGGTATCGTATGGGCCCTTCAATGTATGATTGTTTAACAAGTCCAGAGAAGGTAAACACGGTGGTTTTTCATATTTAGAGAGTCTGAAAACAACTTAAAGACGACTCCAATGTTGTCATTTTTCATAATGTTAGTCTCACGAGGCAGTAAAAGAGATAAATTATCACTCAAAATATTCCCTTTCAAACCTTTTAACGATTGGTAAAGGAAAAAAGATCACTCGGAAATATTTTCATGTTTAGAGAGTCTGAAAAGAGCTTAAAGATGACTCCAAAGAGTTCCTTTTTCGTATATCTATGCGAGTTTGAAAAAGAGATAAAGTTTTACTCGGTTACATTCTCATCTTTTTTCAAGCATGAGAAAGAATAAAGACTAAGCTCAGTATGCCCCCATCTTGAAAGCTAGTGGCTTAACTCTAGAATGATCATCAAAGGCTGGAGACATGCCCTCCAAGATTCAATTCATTCATCATCTTTGAGGTTGTCACCGGAGAAAAAGGATAAGAGTGGATGAAATGAAGCTTCAAGAGAAGTGACTGTTTCATTTTTTAACGAGCTTGACACAAGAAAAGAACTATGCTCAGGGCTTCCGGTTCAATCCCTAGATGGTTGTTTCATTGTTTAACAAGCTTGCTACAAAGAAGAGAAACTATGCTCATGACCTATGTTTCATTTTTGAATGAGCTTTCTACAAAGAAGAGAAAATATGCCCGTGACCTTTGTTTCATTTTTTAACAAGCTTGCTACAAAGAAGAGAAACTATGCTCGTGGAATCTTCTTGATCATGGCTTCCAAGAGAATAATTCTCTGGAAGCAAACCATGTCAAGGGACAAAACTCGGTCATGGCTCCCAAGAGATATTCACTGGATGGAAGAAAATCACTCTCGAAGGAACACAGGTCAAGGGCCACAATAGGGGAAGGAGATCAAGATCCAATAACCCTACCGAAGAGATCACCATGTCAACTATCGGATCCAAAGCATAAGCAATAAGTAATTCTTTCATCATATAACCAGCATAAATTAAATTTATGAATAACTTGCTAATAATTTACATAATCATCACATAACCCAACAAATTCATAAATAAAAATACCTCTGCCTGATGCTAATTCTCGTTGATCTGGTTGTCCTCTCTGCTACTTTTCCCAGCCTGATGCACTGACCAAACCCTACCCAAAACCGACTAACCACCCATCTTGCTAGGAGCATCCTGTCCGGCTCCCTAGCTCCAGTATACTGAAAGGAATCCTGGCCCTTGAGCCCAAAAGTCCCAACAACCTGGTGCCCCCTGCAGTGCTTCACCAAAACTCCAAAACAAAACTCCTCAAAACTAGAAAAATATCCAACAGAAATACAGACCTCCTCCCCAATAATGATCCTTCCCCCCAAATTTTCATAATCCTCTCCCATCTGAATCTTCCCAGTCATATCTCCCCCCATTCACTGACTCCCTATCCTCCATTAATTACCTTATCCTCCCCATTATTACCTCATCCCATTCCTTTATTACCCTATCTGATTCCTTTATTACCTTTTCCTATTCCTTTATTACCTTATCTGATTCCTTTATTACCTTATCCTTCCAGCCCATGCTTCATTCCCTCCTTGCATACGTAAAGTCTTATTGTAAATAATTTAAAGTTATTCAGCCATTTAATTCATTACCCAAATCTTTGAATGTGTTAAGTAAGCATTTAATTAATTAATCGACATTTAATAAACAATAAATAAATAATATTATTAATAGTTAATCATTACTTAACTAATACACATTAAGACAGTTAATTAATTAATTAACTATACTTAATAAACCCTAAACAACTATTTAGCCAGGGTTGTTACATACACCGACCCTTCAGGAAACTTCATCCCGAAGTTAAGGTATTTCATGATACAAAGGAAAAGAAACATGGTTCACACATTCATATCAATTAACCGACATTATTAGTAAGTAAGCCATTAAAACTCATACATACTAGTGTACATGTACAAGAAATGCATGTGTAGCTAGTACATACAAGTCTCGTGCATTTACTAATAGTCAATAACTATCACACTTATAGTAATTTATGTATGCATCCAATACAATCAACAAGACTATTCTTTTATAAAAGACTATAAACCAATCAAATGTTTGCGAAATCCTTTAATTACAAGTATCTAATTCAACAATTTTATTTAGAAAAATGTGGTTTAGTTACATAATTATGAATATTCATATATACACATTTTCTTTTTAGAAGGGAAAAACAATAAATTCCACCATAAGACAAATCTCCATACTTTCTCAACTATTTTTACTCATCCTTCCTCCCTAACTTACTTCCATATTCATTCATATCCTTCCTCTGTTGGACTATCTTGGAGCATCAACTATATTGACCTAACTCCAAATAGAACCTGTAAGAGGAAGTGTCACTATCTC
>SNQJ01S0003525.1:68771-124046 GCA_010110895.2 Picea sitchensis | reverse complement strand
CAGCAGCACCTGTCTATACCGAGGTAGTAAAAACATCCTGTCATATAACTCAATGCATCATAATAAAAGAAAAGTTTTATCATCATATAAATCCAGATCACTTGCGAGCAAGTGTCCTCAAAGAATAAGTTTGGTATGTGCGCCAGAGCGGGATGTTACAAAAAGGTAAAGCACTGGATTAAGAGATCCATATCTATGCATAGGAAAATGAAGAATGTGTATAGGCTGAATAGAGCTCATCAAGTTGAAAACAGGAAGTTGAAGGAGGAAGTGTGGCAGTTGAAGGAACAAATTGCAAAATAGAACTTGGACATGTTGGCTCAAGCAACCACTAGGAGAATAAGATGAAGTATCATCTCTGCATCAAAATTATTAGTTTTGCTATGGACTTTATATATGCATGATTACAACCCTAAGGAACATTTTTACATTATGTTGTTATTATTATGCTTATATGATATCTTTTCAAGTCATTTTTATGATTCAAATGTTATAGAAGGAATCATCAAAGGTTTGAAGGCTTTTTGCACAGTTTTGACATCAGATGATAGGTTTTAAGAGAAAAATTACACCTACAGGAAATTTTGTAGCGCATGTTGTTGAAGGCACTGTGAACTGCTAAATTGGAACAATTTGCAGTGCATGGGCTACAAACTTGACAGTTACGTGGATTTCAATATGTAGGAGGGTTTCCAGTTGTCATATAAGTTTTGAGTTACTCCTCAATCATCAGTTAGGCATCAAGGGACAATTGTGCCTAAGATTTAGCTTCATTTACTCTCCATGCAATGAGTTGGCTGCAGTTGTATTTAATATTGCCAACAACTTCCTAGAATATAGTATTTTGTTAGATTTTTTGTTATTTTCCTATTTCCATGCCTCTATAAGGCACATGATCCTATGTAGGATCTAGGTGGGGAGTTGTAAGAAGATTTTGAATGCAATTTTATATTTAAAGTGTAATGTAACTCCATTACAAGAGTTGGATGGTCATAGATTGAGACTCTTATCTTTACTCTCAGCTGTAAATAAGTTTTCAAACTGTATGTATCAAACTTAAGAATCTTGAATAGTTAATGATCAACTTCTTCTCCTATTGTCATATATTTGTTTCAATCCTACTTTGATTCTAGCTATTGATGAAGGATTCATCCTAGTACTTGTTACTTAATGCAGTGAATGATTTACGGTTTGATACTGGTGCAAGTGTTATCAAAGTACTCTCTTGTTGATTAGGAGGTTCCTACTTGATGATATTTCTACTGTATGTGTTTCAGAATTTCCCGATGTAACCTGATGCATGTATTTTACAGTTTTTGCTAAGTCTTCCATCTTTTCGTTGATATTCTAAATGATGGTCTAAGACTATTCAAGCCTTGCTTGTTGGTGTATATTTTGTGGAAGCTTTGTGTTGATGTTTTAAATTGAGATTCTCACCCATTCGCTACACATTGAACTAAACTCTTATATTTTACAAACCTATAAGTTTTATGATGGGTATTAGGCTCACACCTATAACAATCTAGGTGAGACATCTAGTACTACCATAGTGTATTAATGTTATATAGTATTTCTAGAAAAATCCCTACATGGATTCTCTATAAAAAACTCTATGACCTATCCAAAAAGGAACCCATAACTAGGATTTATACTAACCATTATAAATGAAATATAAAACTTACTTCATGGTGTTTCCACTATACCCATGAACAAAAAAATATAGTGGTGATGTCTATCCTTCAAAAATAATTTCATTGGGTACTTTGTATTTTCATGTCTAAATGTTCTCTTATAAGATTGTTTTACAGCCAATTTTTCTCAAGATTTTGGGCTCTCTTTTCTACTTATCTAGTTTCCCTCATATTTTTATACTAAAACTACAAATGTCTATAATGAATAACTACCATAGTTCATCTCTTTGCTAAATGTTCACTACAACTATCCAGTTTATTTGAGTCAATAGTGGCATTTTAGTATGCCAATGCTTCCAAGCCTTAATGTTGTATCATTTATTTCAAGATTTGATTTGTAATATAAGAAGTTGTCATTGTATGTTCTCTACTAGTGTAATGCATAGTTATAATGCTTCATGACATGCACACTCAAGTTTGACCTCTTTTTTGAGTTCTTTTAAGCTTCAACTTTTATGTATTAATAAACAAAAAATGATAAACATCACAAGTTGTCTTCCATCTACTAATAGTCCTACTTCATATACCATTATTGGTAATATCGCCAATTTGATATTATCTAAGTTTTCATATGAATTATTCTTGAATTGGTTTCATTGTTTAATGTTCAAACAATGTCAATATCACTATTTAATGGGAAATTGTAATCTAGAGATTTCCTTTTGGGACAAATTTAATATGTTATGTACACTAGTTATTTCTTAGATCTATTCGTCTTATTCCAATACCATTCCACTTCCTAATGCTAGTAAGTTTTCCATCTAATTTTGCTTGTTTTCGAAGGCATGAGCTTCTCATATTGATAATTGGATTTCATTAGTTGTCATTTTGGCAACTTTTAATTAAGTCGAAACCATAAATGATCAAGGTGGATATCCAAGGATGTTTTCATACTCTAGTTTTTGGGGAATTACACCCAATACCCAAAAATCATAGAGTGAAATGCTAGTTCCAAAAAGTGAAAGAAAACCCAAAAAGAAGCACCAAGTAAAAATGTTATGTTGTCAACAAGGTTCCCATTTTTCTCTCATATCTTCATGTTGTCTAATAAAGAATTCGTGTTTCACTCTAATCATGCTAGGGTTGAGGTTATTTAATTTTGGGGGTTTTTCTTTTAGATTTGTTTGACATTATTGTAAAATGGAGTTTCACCCATTTGTTATGTTTTTTTTTTTTGTAAATGAACATAACTGTCACATCTCTTCTAAGAGGATTAAATATCTTCCATATTTTGTCTATTGTGGGTTTAAAGTATTTCCATACAATCACTTAGGTAAAACAAAAGAGAATTAAATGTCTTTCATATTTGGNTCTCTACTAGTGTAATGCATAGTTATAATGCTTCATGACATGCACACTCAAGTTTGACCTCTTTTTTGAGTTCTTTTAAGCTTCAACTTTTATGTATTAATAAACAAAAAATGATAAACATCACAAGTTGTCTTCCATCTACTGATAGTCCTACTTCATATACCATTATTGGTCATATTGCCAATTTGATATTATCTAAGTTTTCATATGAATTATTCTTGAATTGGTTTCATTGTTTAATGTTCAAACAATGTCAATATCACTTTTTAATGGGAAATTTTAATCTAGAGATTTCCTTTTGGGATAAATTTAATATGTTATGTACACTAGTTATTTCTTAGATCTATTTGTCTTATTCCAATACCATTCCACTTCCTAATGCTAGTAAGTTTTCCATCTAATTTTGCTTGTTTTTGAAGGCATGAGCTTCTCATATTGGTAATTGGATTTCATTAGTTTTCATATTAGCAACTTTTAATTAAGTCGAAACCATAAATGATCAAGGTGGATATCCAAGGATGTTTTCATACTCTAGTTTTTGGGGAATTACACCCAATACCCGAAAATCATAGAGTGAAATGCTAGTTCCAAAAAGTGAAAGAAAACCCAAAAAGAAGCATCAAGTAAAAATGTTATGTTGTCAACAAGGTTCCCATTTTTCTCTCATATCTTAGAGTCGTCTAATAAAGAATTCGTGTTTCACTCTAATCATGCTAGGGTTGAGGTTATTTAATTTTGGGGGTTTTTCTTTTAGATTTGTTTGACATTATTGTAAAATGTAGTTTCACCCTTTTGTTATGGTTTTTTTTTGTAAATGAACATAACTGTCACATCTCTTCTAAGAGGATTAAATATCTTCCATATTTTGTCTATTGTGGGTTTAAAGTATTTCCATACAATCACTTAGGTAAAACAAAAGAGAATTAAATGTCTTTCATATTTGGCCTATTATGGGTTTAAAGTATTTCCATACAATCACTTAGGTAAGACAAAATACTAGTTTATTTTTGGTATGGATATGCACAAAGGTTGATGTGGTTATGGATTATTGACGTGGTTTTCATTCTCCTATGTTTTTGGAGATATCTTTACATTATTTATATTTCTCCATTTGTTTGTGTTGGTGTTGGTGGAAAACATATTGAAGGATGCATTAACTAGAGAAGTGGAGAAGTTTCTCCTTCAATACACTTTCCACCAACACCAACACAAATAGTTACGTTCTCACTAGAAATGAGTTTTATGTTTACACCATTGTTTAATGTGTGTTTTTCATTGGCATTATTGACAATGTAGACACAACATGCATAGAGTATATTAATGTTATATAACATTTCTAGTCAAATTCTTGTATGGATTCTTGATCAACATACTTTATGGCTTATCCAAAAAGGACCTCAATACTAGTTTCTATTGTAACCATATATTTCAAATCTTAGATCCATAAGAATGAAACCATTTCTAGCCTTTTCAAAGCATAGATGTTTGGTAGAAAAGTCATAATTAATCTCTCCAATGTTCATAAATTTTTATTTTATATACCTAGATTATTGCATAAGAACTTGGGCTTAGCTATGGCTTGCCATTTGACTGTTGCCATGAGTTTATGTTGTTTATTTATATTATTGTCATATTTTGTTTCTCCATTTCATTATTATCTATGAATCATAAATAACTCAACATATGTTTCTAAAACTAATGATAGGAGAGATAGATCAAGCATATCCACCCAAGGTCAATAGATTAACCCATATTCAAGGATCACATGTCAAGTTAAATCTAGTTAATGTGAAATTTGTTTTCTTATTCTAGTTTATTTTTATATTCTATATTAATTTAATGTATTAGAAACATGTTTGTAGCCATCCAAATGTTTATTTCGTCCACAATTGGTACACAATATGGCACAACCACCTTTCATCACACCCTTCGACAATGCACTTTCTCTATCCATCCTACATTGGCACTAGTTCTTACAACAAACATGCTTTTAGATCCATGAGTTTAATTTTTGCTTATCTAGTTGTTTTATGACCTATATTTTTGTGGTTTTGTAGCAACCAAATTGGGTTGGAGTTTGTTTTTTGTAGTACATGGTGGGATTTTTTCATGGCCACCCTGTCCCAGTGGTTCAGATATCACAAGTTTTCCTTGACATTGGTATTCTAATTTCTCCCTGCATGGGCCATCCTCCAATATTATAACCCATGTTATTTTAACGATGCCCACCCCCACTACCACTTCAAAGGAACCCTTATATTGTTGTTGCACCCATTGTAGGTTTGGGTGCACCTTCTTTCGTTACCTCAGTTCATCTTGCACATTCCTTTGTTCCTTCTACCAATGTTGCAACCCCCTTTTTTCCCTCTACAATGACTACATCTATAGTTGATGTCTCAGATAAGGATGTTTGAATGATGGGCTATACCTCATAGCTAGGAAGGCCAACCTCTAGAATTTCCTAAGATATCCTTGATGAGATCATTAATTGATGAAATTGTTATCTAACATATATGGGATTGATTTTAGAAATTTTGAATATGTCATTAATTGATTTTGTAACTACTGCAAGAATGCATCATGGAAAGGATTGGGTCATGGAGGAGGGAAGAAGCCTCAAGACTAGTAATCACATCTATGGTAAGTTTTTTTATATTGAATTCTAATTGTATTATGTAAGTTTGTTGATTGATATGTAACATCCCGCTCTTGCTCGCACTGAGCGAACTTATTCTTTGAGGACACTTGCTTGCAGGTGATTCGGATTATTATACTATTGGGCATTTGATTATGATTACAACGCATTATGGATATGATGACATGTTATTTTGTTGTATTGATATAGACAGGTGCTATTGACTCGGTTCTCCTGAGTGTACAGGATTTTGGACCTTGAGGATGTAGAGCCATTGACGAAATCCTTGGACTCTAGATTGAGTCAGGGAGTGGACTATTGGGGTTTGATTGTTGTATATATGACATATGTGCATCTGATTAGATGTTATGATTATGGATTTTATTTCTGACATGATTCGTTGATGATGCAGGCTAACGATATCTTGCTTACCAGACTCACATGTGGAGTAGAGGGGTCACACACAACTATGAGAGACGTTGAGGGAGAGGTGTGGACAACAGCCCTGCCACAACCTACTAGCACTCTCGTCATGGCTCAAACTGTAGCTTAATGATTAACTAGTTCGAAAAGACCCACGATGCCATGAGGGCAGACTGCGACAGTCGCTCACGATGATTCTAAGGGGTGCACAATAAGGCGTGGGCCTTATTCCTTAGAGGCCCTTTGTCTCCCATAAGATCACCTAACGGAGTATTCACTCCAGGGTTTTTGATGTCTACCAATTCAGTCAAGAGGTGAGTGGCACCCTTGGAGCACGTAGTGCATCCTGAAGGGCATGTCGTGCAAGAAAAAAAGAATGAGGCGAGTGGCACCCTTGGAGCATGTAGTGCATCCTAAAGGACACGTTGTGCAAGAAAAATATAATGAGGTGAGTGGCACCCTTGGAGCATGTAGTTCGTCCTAAAGGGCACGTCGCGCAAGGGAAACAGAATGAGGTGAGTGGCACCCTTGGATCACATAGTGTGTCCCGAAGGGCATGTCGCGTTGTTAACTAATAAGTGAATAAACCTAGATGGCCTTAGAACGAATAATGTGATAAGAAAAATTTAAAAACAATTTCCCTAATAAAATGTCACCCAGCATAGGAAAATAAAATCTGGGTCTAAGTGATACTTGTGGTAAAATAATAATAATAATAATAATCATTAAACATGTGACGAGAAGGGGGTAAGAAATTCAATTAATTTATTAAAATCAAATGATATTGAGGGATTAAAATTTTAAAAGGGAATTGATTGTTATTCTACATATGCTAATTAAAAATTAATTAAAAGGAAAGAGGGGTAAAAGGTAATTTTCTACACTTGCTAATTTAAGTTTTAGATAAAAAGGGAAAATAGGGAAACTTAAAAACAATTAGGAAACTAAGGGGAAAAGGGGGAAACATAAAGAAAAAGGGAAACATAAGGAAAAAGTAGAGTGACTAACTTAGTAAGGATTCCTACCTTTAAGAACCTTCTAAATTGAACTCAACTAGGAATTTAGTAAGGGCATAAGTCATTAAAATGTGTAAGGGATTATGGGGACACCTAGGAGTGATTCTAGGAATGATTTTAGGTGGGTGAGGGAAATAGGAGTAATTAAATAATTAATGAAATTAATTACTAATGCAACGAAGGGGATGGGTGACATGTGTATGGGGAGGAATTTTCTGAATTAAATTATTAAACAATAAATTAAATGGGAAATTGGGAAAGAAATTACTTAGAAACTCTATATAAAGGAGGGAGGACGAGGAGGATGGATCTCTTCCTTTATGTGTAATGTTACGCTGCAGAATTTTTGACTTGACTGACTTATCTTGTGGGAGTTGGGATACCCAACTCGGTGAGGAGTGGTAGCTCGGCCTTGGGAGGCGAGCTAGGAGCTAGTTGTTCTCTGGTTAGTGTGTGTGGTCCCTTTGCAGCTGGGGGGGGCTAAGGGGGAAGATGAGTACCCTTAGTATTGGTTGGGAGGTACCGGTGAAGTCACATCAGTCGGCAAGCGGGAGAGGGACGGAGCATGCAGGACAACGACTCAGAGCTGTGACCTTGGGCTATGATACGGATGCTTTTATTTTGCATGGTAGATTACTATTGATCCTGCACTTTCATTTCTATACTTTTAATTGTGTAAATAAAGTGTTTTACTTATAATTTTTAATCGAGAACTTAAATTCACCATAGCTTTACGCTCGCTACTTTGAATTGATTCCCTTGGCAATCGATCCCTGACTATTATGATTGTTCTCTCTGTTTTAATGATTTTTATGAAGAGATTGTGCTTTATCTTTTGTCCTCATCTCTAGATCATCAGTCCATGCCTGAGCAGTCATCTAGGAGCCAGATCGACGGTCATCACTTCAGTGTTAATAGACCTATAGATCCTAATGCCCTGTTTTTCTATGCATGGATGATGAGCAAAGGATGTTTTGCCTAGCTATCTACCCCTGTTGATTGTTCCTAGTTGATTGAATTTCTTGCACCTTCTTGCAATTGAATACCTCTGCATATTGTTTATCTTTTCTCTCAGCAATCAACTACATACTCTCTGCATTTTTAACATCACCTCTGGGTTTTTGGATGTCTTTTCATTTTCTGCAATTTTGTTGACAGTTCCCAGCTCTTGATTGGTAAAACCTCAGTGTCATTAATATGTGAAGGACAATGTTTTAATGTATATATTGACTGTGTTTTTTTCTCTACACTTGAATGACAACAAATTTATGCCTTGAATAACAACAAAAAATCTACCTTGAATGCATGCGTATTTACTGTGTATTGGTGGTGTTTCTATTGTGTAATGGTGGAGTTTTAATGACAACGATTTACCATTTTACTTGACTGCGATTTACCCTTTGTAAAGTCAGCTATTACCCTTTTTTTATTGACTGCCTTTCGATAGTTTTTAATGCTTGATAGAAAATTTGTATTTAAAAGACAACAATTATATTGAAGGACAACAAGATACACANATATATATATATATATATATATATATATGTCGACGTTTTTAAGTTTTGATATACCAGCAAAGTTAAAACGAGATATATATGCCTGTGTTTTTAAGTTTGATATCCTAGCTGAGACTGAAACAAAATATATATGTATGCATTGCGTTTTAGTTTTGACATTTCCCAGCGTTCTCTTGCTAAATCCTAGTGCTTTTGGATGTTCCAAGCATTTGTTTTTGGTGATAAATTTCAGCATGATATATTAGGTCCCAACGAATCTACATTTGTCCGCCATTGAATTTTATGCTTTGTCTCTACACTCTAACCACAACGAATCTAGACAACAATGTTGTTGGGTAGTGAGCCCTTTTCTTAGAATTTAAATCCACTTGTAAAATGTAATTTTACACAGAAATTGTTGGGCAGAGTTCCAAATGTGAGAGTTTCATTTTTTCCTTTATTGTTTTGCATAGTATGTTAGTTATGGTTTTATTGATTTTTAGTAATGAAATTTTATATGTTGGAATACAGTGAAATATTTTATGACAACGCTAGCATAGTTGATAGACAACACTGTTGACGCGATTTTTCTGATAGCATAGTTGATAGAGAACATTGTTGAAGCGATTCTTTATAATAGCATTGTTGATTTTATTAGATAGGTTACTATTGATAGCGATTTTATTGGGCAACAATTTATAGATGTACAACAACGTTTTTTTTTAGTCATAATCAATGACAACATTTATACAAACATCGATTTTTAAAATCATAAAGAATGACAACATTTTTACACACATTGATTTTTAAAATCATGATGAATGGTAGCGTGTATATAGAAAACGATTATTTTTGTGAATGTCTGACAACATTTTTATGCCAAATGTTGCAACCTCCCAGTATCATAATAAGTCAACGATCATGGAGGTTATGCAAATGGAATGGGTTATGCAACGAAATGCATTTGAAATGCCCCATTGTGGGCTCATGGGCCTTTCCATTAGGTTGACGTGTAAGCACTTAGAAATGCCCCTTGTGGGCTCCTACATTCAGCCTAGTGCTTTGTCTCTCGTGTGTTACCTTGTGATATGTTACGATTTGGATTGGCTCATGAATCGTGCTACCTTGTAATATGTTACATTTTGGATTGGCCCACGAATCGTGGTTGATAGTTGGAGATTGGGCCTCGGATCCATACAATTGGCTTCGGACCCATACATTTTGGCAGTGACATTAAGTGAAATTAAGATTCTTGGCAGCAAGCGAAATTGGCAGTAGATTACACTGTAGTAAATGCATTGTCTTATAACATTATGATTTATGGTCAGATTAGAACACTGATATAGGGTAAGAGGAATGGAGAGGGTAAGAGGAATGAATAGTGGAGGATTTTACTTTTAGGTAAACTAAATTAATGAAGCCATCTAAATTTTCCTTCCTTAAGGTAAACTCAATTAATAGATTAATGAAGCCAGCTCATGTGTTATTTACTAATGCCTTTATTCATTAAAACATTTCCTAGTAAAGGTAAGGTAAATTAATTCCTCGTAAAGCTAAAAGTGAATGAAATAAATATAATGTTGTAAAATGCAAATGACATAAATTATATTAAGCTACCACATGTCATTAAACTAATCAATAATAATGGTAGCACGGTCTTGCTATTTTAAATTAAATAAGTGAATCATAATGATGCAATATTGCTTAAAGGGTTGTATGTTTAAAGGGGATGTAGGAAAGCTTTTCTATTTTAAAAGGAAGTAGAAAGTATTGTTACATGCTTTTAACTGTAGATAGAGGTTGGATACACGTGTTGAATTAGTCTTATGATGGAAAAATGTTAATGAGGTACTTATGGTTGTTGCTCAATTCTAAACCTGTCGAAGGTAGTCACCTTGCGCCTCGTTAGCTTGATCGTTGGAGTGCTCTCATTTATAGTTTTCATTTTAGGTATGGCAGTTAAGTTTGGACTTCTTTCATTTGGATTTGTGTCACAATTTGAAGGTTTAGGACTATTTAGTTTGTGCCTTAGCTACTACTATGCTTGACACATTGTGGCAGCATGATTCCTTATGATGGGATCAATGCGTGTGTTGATCAACGAGTGCATATGATAACCTGGCATGGAGTCTTGTGCTTCCCGTTGTGGGTGTTGTTCATTGCAATAGACGTTGTTACTTCATTCTGGAATGCCTTACTATGGTTGGTTCCTCACCGTAGAGGCTTCTAGTTAATGGTCGTAGAAGTCGTTGTGTCAGGATCGATCATTGTTATCGGTTGCCTAGATGGCGTGCATTGTGTTTGTCGTCAGGTGGTATGGTTTAACTGTTGTAGTCATTGCCTTCTTGCCTAAAAAAAAAAAAAANCATTGCCTTCTTGCCTAAAAAAAAAAAAAAATGCACTTTCTTGCGTCGCTTGTATCAATAATGATGTGGTCATTACATATGGTATCAGAGCAGGTTCAACTCTGTGACTGTGGATCACCACGCTTTCCACTACAATAAACCCTTGAGTTTTAACCTAGAGCTAATTAAAACCTTAACGTATCCATGTAGTGATCTCGTTTAAAGGATTCCATAGAGGTTCGTGGTGTGGTGTCATGGAAGGAGGTGCAACGCCTCCAGAGGTTCCCACACCTTCAGAGTCTAACCCCCAAGGGGAAGAAGAAGTCCTTGGGTTGGAGTCAATTGTTGTAAGGGATGATGATGTTCTGACAAGGTCCTTCCATAGATTTTCAGAGGCCTTGATTCACCATATGCATTGAGATAAGGACAGAGTGCCTGTACCCTAGAGGGTCCACAAAGCGCCCAACCCATACCATTAGTATTCGCTGCAAACTTGAGAAGGTCAAATTTCCTGAGTTCTTTGGTGCTCCAAACGGTGCAGCCACCGAGGTATGGTGGGAGAGTATGGTGATGTGCTTTGCGCTCCACGAATATACTTCCAACATGAAGATCCACATGGCAGTATTCAACTGGAGGGGAGTACTCTTCTATGGTGGAAGATGCTCCTACCATTTTTTAACGTGACCGTCAAAGACATGTCATGGGAACTGTTCGAGGAACAGTTCCAAGAGAGGTATATTTTTGAGGAATTCATGAGCATCAGCTAAACGATTTCAACACCTTGCGACAGGGCAGCCATATGGTGCCTGAGTATGAGGCCCAATTTTGGAGCTTCTTCGGTATGCTCCGCACTTGAATACCGAGAAACTTAAGGTCAACAGGTTCGTGTTTGGACTTAACGTCGAAATTCATGCAAGGGTTAGGATTTGAATGCCTCAAACCTGGCATGAGGTCATTCAGAAGGCCCTCATAGCAGAGGATGAGATTTCAATGGGGTTCAAAGTAGGGCTCCAACAATACCCACAGGGCATGTGTCATCTAGTGTGGAGCAGCATCAGACACTAGCTAGACTTTTACCAGGAAATCATGGCTTCCAGAGAGGATCCACTTTCACTAAAACACGGCAACCAATGCCTCAATAGTGGAATCCTTACCATCGCTAACCAAACCCTTAGTATTTTGATAGATCTCGGTGCTACCGAGAGTTAAAGGCAGTTGAACTGGATGAGTTTATTTTGATAGATTTCTGGTGCAGCGCTAAAAAAGATTAAGGTAAAGGTGGTCAAACTGGATGAGTTTATGTTTGTAGAAATGGCTTCGAGAGCCAAACAGAAGGTTGGAGGGAAGGTTATAGGCTATATCCTTAAACTAGGAGATTTTTTCACCAAGTCCAACCTGTACATCATGATCTTAGGATCTTATGAAGTTGTGATTGGTGTGGACTGGTTGGAATTGCGTGAGGTGATACTCAACTATAAGATGAAATGGTTGAGCTTGTTTGTTGATGAGGGATAGAGATGTGTGAATATAGGTCAGAACTAGGGATTTTCCCTAAGGTTCATCTCTTCCTTGCGGCTATGGAAAATCATGTGCAAGGGATGTAAGCTTTATGTGATCCTTGCATTAAACAGGAAGGGATTAGCGAAAGGTCTAGAAAACCTTCTAGTGATAAGTGAGTTTGCATACGTCTTCCCTGAGGAGTTAGCTAGGATGCCACCAGAGAGGGAATTGGATTTTACCATATACCTAAAACCAGGGACTGAACCAATAGCTAGAACGCCTTATCGGATGTTGACCCCAGAGTTACATGAGTTGAGAATGCAACTGAAGGAGTTGTTGGACCTGGGACTTATACTTCCAAGTGTGTCACCATGGGGCGTGCATGTTTTAATTTCATATGAAATAAGAATGGGTCATAGAGACTCTACATTGAATACCGTCAATTGAATAAGGAAACAATCAAGAATCAGTATCTGCTGCCGAGGATTGATGATCTGTTCTATCAGATGAAGGGTGCAATGGTGTTTTCAAAGATCGATTTGCAATCAAGGTATCACCAGTTACGGATCAAGGAGGATGATGTCTCTAAGACTGCATTTAAGATGAGGTTTGGACATTACGAGTTTACTGTTTTACCATTTGGACTGACAAATGCCCCAGGGGTATTTATGAGTTTGATGAACGGGGTGTTCCGCGAGTACTTGGACAAGTTCATCCAAGTATTCATTGACAATATTTTGATTTACTCTCAGATGACGGAGGAGCATGATGAGCACTTGTGCTTGGTACTACAGTGTCTACGAGAGAACAAATTATATGGGAAGTTGTCCAAATGCTTGTTTTATCAATCGAAGATTCAATACTTAGGGCATGCCATCTCTAATGAAGGTATCACTATGGATCCAGCAAAGGTCAAGGCTATTATGGGATGGCCTACACCGATGAATGTCCTGGAAGTATGTAGCTTCATGGGTTTAGTAGGATACTATCGACGGTTCATCAAGGGATTTTCAAAGATAGCAAATCCAATCATGAAATTGCAGAAGAAGAACAAGAAGTTTGTTTGGACCGAGAAATGCACAGAAGCATTTTGGAGGCTCAAGGAGTTGTTGACATTGGCGCTGTTACTTAAGGTCCCTGACATGGATGGGGACTTCTCGGTATGCACTGACGCATCCAAGAAAGGCTTAGGCAGAGTGTTTATGCAAGACGGTTGAGTGATCGCTTACATCTCGAGAAAATTGAGAAGGCATGAGGAGAACTACGTGACGCACAATTTGGAGTTACTAGCCATTGTATATGCCTTGAAGGTTTGGAGACACTACCTTATTGGACAAAAATTTAAACTAAAAATGAACCACTGTGGACTACAACACATCTTTACGCAAAGCGACCTGAACGCGCGACAACAACGTTGGTCGGAATTTCTTAGCGAGTATGATCTCGAGATTACTTACATAAAAGGAACAATGAACCGAGTGGCAGATGCATTGAGTTGGAGACCATGCATCCTTTTGATGTTGCCACTTCAGACAAATCTATGTGAAAATATTCTAACTTTACAATGCGATGATGAATGGTACAAAGAGGAAAAGGATTTTATCGGACAAAACACAATGATGGTACCAAGATTTGAAGGATTTACGTTTGATGAAGATGGACTATTGAGGCTTAAAAATCGGATTTACATACCACCGAATGCCTAGTTGAGGAGTTTGATCCTAAACGAGGCTCATAGAGCAGTGTACATGGCTCACCTGGGAGTCACGAAGATGAGGGTAGACATTAAACCCTTATTCTTTTGGAAAGGAATGAAGGAAGACATAGTCAACTACGTGGCCATATGTCTAGAATGTCAGTATGTGAAGGCTGAACATAGACATCCACCAGGATCACTACAACCTCACGCTTTTCTAGAATGGAAGTGGGAGGTCATTTTGATGGATTTCATTGTTCGATTTCCACTGATGGCAAGGAGACACGACTCGATTGTTGTGGTAGTCAACACTCAGACAAAGAGTGTGCATTTTATTCCTGTGCATATGATGTATTAGGCACCTAGCATAGCTATATTTTTCATCAGTGAGATTGTGAGGTTGCATGACATGCCTAGGAGGATTATATCCGATCGAGGATCAATGTTTACTGGACAATTTTGGACTAGTTTCCAAGAGGCCTTGGGAACCCAACTTAACTTTAGTACTGCGTATCACCTGGGGACTGATGGGAAGATCGAGCGAACAAACCAAATCTTCGAAGACATGTTTCCCATGTAAGTGATGGACCGGCAAAAGCATTGGGAAGAATTATTTCCATTGGTAGAATTCGCTTATAACAACAGTTACCAAGGCACCATTAAGATGGTGCCTTTCGAGTTCCTTTATGGGCGACCGTGTCGGATGCCTTTGAGTTGGGATAGGCTTGAGGATAGGGTCTTGGTGGGACCAGAAGCGATCCAAGAAATGGAAGATCAAGTGAAAATAATAAGACAAAGGATCAAAGAAGCGCAGGATCGACAGAAGAGTTATGTCGATGCACACCGTGTAATCCATAGTTACAAAGTTGGCAATCAAGTCTTCTTGCAGGTAAAAATGCATAAGAGTTCGATCAAGTTTGGAAAGGGAGATAACCTCTCTCCTAGGTTCATGGGACCTTTCGAGATTTTGGAGTGGAAGGGGCCCATGGCCTATCGACTAGCCTTGCCTAATTCTTTGAGGTGTATGCATGATGTTTTTCACATATCTTGTAACATCCCGCTCTTGCGTGCACTGAGCGAACTTATTCTTTGAGGACACTTGCTTGCAAGTGATCCAGATTATTATACTATTGGGCATTTGATTATGATTATGAGGTGTTATGAATTGATTACATGTTATTTTGCTGTATTGACATATACAGGTGCTATTGACTCAGTTTTTTCTGAGTTTGCAAGATTTTGGACCTCGATGATGCAGAGGCATCGATGAAACCCTTGGACTCTGGATCGAGTCAGGGAGTGGACTATTGGGGTTTGATTATTGCATATATGAAATTTGTGCATCATATTAGATGATATGATTATGGATATTATTTCTAAATGATTTTTTGATGATGCAAGTTGACGATAGCTTTCCGATCAGACTCACGTGTGGAGTAGAGGGGTCATGCACGATAATGAGAGACATTAAGGGAGAGATGTGGACATTAGCCCTGCCACAACCTACTAGAACTCCCATCATGACTTGAACTGTAGGTTAACAATTACATAGTTCGAGAAGACCCACGATGTCATGAGGGAAGATTGCGACAGTCGCTCACGATGATTCTAAGGGGCACGCAATAAGGCAGGGGCCTTATTCCTTAGAGGCCCTTAGTCTCCCACAAGATCACTTGATGGAGTATTGACTCTAGGGGTTTTTGATGTCTACCAATTCATTCAAGAGGTGAGTGGAATCCTTGGAGCACATAGGGCATCCTGAAGGGCACGTCGTACAAGAAAAACGAAAAGAGGCGAGTGGCACCCTTGGAGCACGTAATGCGTCTTGAAGGGCATTTCATGCAAGGGAACATAATGAGGTGAGTGGAACCCTTGGAGAACCTAGTGCATCCTGAAGGGAACGTCACGTTGTTAATGAATACGAGAATAAACCTAGATGGCCTTAGAAAGAATAATGTGATAAGAAAGATTTAAAAAAAAATTCCCTAATAAAATGTCGCCTAGCCTTGAAAATTAAAATCTAGGTCTAAAGTAATACTTGTGGTAAAAAATAAAAATAATAATAATTATCATTAAACATGTGACGAAAAGGGGGTCAGAAACTCGATTAAATTATTAAAATCAAATTATTGAGGGATTTAAATTTTAAAAGGGAAATGATTGTTTTGTTACACATGCTAATTAAATTTTATTAATTAAAAAGAAAAAGGGGAAAAAGATAATTTTCTACACTTACTAATTTGAGTTTAGATAAAAATGCAAAGAGGGAAATTTAAAAGAATTAGGAAACTAAGGGAAAAGGGGGAAACATAAAGAAAAAGGGAAACATAGGGAAAAAAGAAGAATGACCAACTTAGAAAGGAATATTGCCTTTAAGAACTTTCTAAATTGAACTCAACTAGTAAATTAGTAAGGGGGTAAGTCATTAAATTGTGTAAGGGAATATGAGGACACCTAGGAGCGATTCTAGGAATGTTTTTAGGTGGGTGAGGGAAATAGGAGTAATTAAAAATTAATGAAATTAATTTTTGGTGCAATGAAGGGGATGGGTGACACATGTATGGGGAGGATTTTTCTAAATTAAATTTTTAAACAATAAATTAAATGGGAAATTGGGAAATAAAATGACTTAGAAACTCTATATTAATGAGGGAGGAGGAGGAGGATGGATCTCTTCTTTATGCATAACGTTATGCTGTAGAATTTTAGACTTGACTGAATTAGCTTATGGGAGTTGGGATACCTAGCTCGGTGAGGAGTGGTAGCTCGACCTTGTGAGGTGAGATGGGAGCTAGTTGTTCTCTGG
Organism: Picea sitchensis; assembly: GCA_010110895.2. NCBI lineage: Eukaryota > Viridiplantae > Streptophyta > Pinopsida > Pinales > Pinaceae > Picea > Picea sitchensis. The sequence continues at coordinate 107,127 of SNQJ01S0003525.1, read as the reverse complement.
TTTAGTGTGTGTGGCCCCTTTGCAGCTCGGGGGGATAAGGGGGAAGAAGAGTACCCCTAGCGTTAGCTGGGAGGTACCAGTGAAGTCTTAGCGATCGGCAAGTGGGAGCTACACAGAACGTGCGGGACATTGACTCGGAGCGGTCACCTTCGGCTAGGGTATGCAAGATTTGGTTTTTCATAGTATATTACTATTGATCTAGAGCTTTCATTTATGTACCTTTAATTGTGTAATAAAGTGTTGACTTAGCAATGTAATCAAGAACTTAATTTCCCCTTAGCCTTAAGCTCGTTGCTTGACTTGATTCCCTTGGCTTTCAATCCCTGAATGTTGTGACTATCCTATTGGTTTTATTGATTTACTATGAAGAGTTGTGCTTTACTTCGTCCTCATCCCTAGATCATCATTCCATGCCTGAGCAACAGGCCAGGAGCCGGATCGACGGTTGTCACTTCGGTGTTAATAGACCTATAGATTCTAAAGCCCTACTTTTCTGTGCATGGATGATGAGTGAAGGATGTGTTTCCCAGTCGTCTACCCCTGTTGATTGTTCCTGGTTGAGTGAATGTATGGTGTCTTGCTGCAATTGATTACCTCTATGGTTTTTTTTTTTTTTCCTGCAGCGAACCACTTATGACCCTCTATGTTGATCTCTACGTTGATACCTTTCTAGCAAATTTACTGTGTGTTTATTTTTATACTTTTGGTCTGCCTTTTTAACCCTGCAATTTATTATTTGGGGATGATTTTTAGCTTGATTTTTAGCACACAAACCACAGTGAATCTACCTTGGATTGATTGAGATGGAAATTTTATTTACACAACAAAAGTTTTTTGGTGTTTTCTTGATGGATTGGCAGTGGATTTACTTGCAAAATTCTTTTTTTATTATTCAACGATTTACCCTTTTTTGGGTCAGACATTTCCATTAATTCCACCATGAATATCCACACTTTCAACCACACTTCTTCTCAGCATTTTTATATATATCATTGTGACTACGTTTTTATATTTTTATATAGCATGTGATTGTTATTTGGACAACATTTTTCCTGTACCATGCATAACCAAAGGCAGCGATAATAATGTCATGTTGTTAGCAATGAGACAAGAATCATATCCTTCATAGAATTATCTTAATTAAATATGCGATCTCATACTCATTTCTTGGATTGCATAACATCGATTGAATAGCATATTAAACTTGACGAACTTAGTAATTTTTTACAGCAAATCTTTACATGTAAGTGTGACTGCGAAATTGATATTTATTTACAGCAATTGAAACATGTCATGTGACTACGGAGGTAATATGGTAGACAGCTAAATTATTTTATTTATATTGACAACCATTGTAATAACAACAACATTCTAGACAACAAACTAATATTGTCAATAACAATTCTATTGACAGCGAAATTAGATGCATGGTACAGTGATACCAGGCATTTAATAAATGATAGCAATAAGATTGACTGCGTTTTTTTTTAACCCTAAGAATGATTTCGTTTTTACCATTCGCCCTTTACCCATTTCATTTTTTCTATTCGTTTTTGCCATTCTCCCTTTACCCATTTTGTTTTGCCTATTCTGTTTTGCCAAATTCGATTTTACCATTCGCCCTTTAACCATTTCGTTTTTCCAATTCGATATTGCCAAATTCATTTTACCATTTGTCGTTTTCCCATTTCATTTTTCCAATTCGATATTGCCAAATTAGTTTTACCATTCGTCGTTTTCCCATTTCGTTTTTCCAATTCAGTATTGCCGGATTCGTTTTACCCATAAATATGATTAGACAGCTTGAATTTGTATCTTTATATTCGACAGACAGTGTTGAATATACATATCTAATAGACATATATTATTTGCTTATTGTTGTGTATGACAGCGAGTTATACCTAGATGGATAACAAATTTATATATTTGTGTTTTATTTTTATGACAACAATTAATACCTGGGTTATTATATCTCAGCCATTATATATCTAATTTACCATGTATCTAGATTATATATCTACGTTTTTGTGACCACGATTATATATCGGCGTTAATACATAACTGAGTTACCATGTATCAACCATTATATATTTGCATTTTCACATGACAACGATTAATACTGTGGATTGCCACATCATGATAGCGTTTAATATAGTTGACAACTTACATATATTGACTACGTTTATAATAGTTGATGACAGCCAAGATAGTTTGACAGCGAATTTATATAATTTAATGAATGCATTATATCCCTGTACATATCCCTTGCGATATTATAATTGCCATATCCTTAGAGTTTATATATTGTGACATTGTTTATATGTTGTACAACGTTTTTATATCGATATTGATATGTTAGACAACCCTTCATATGATAATAACAATGATCTAGTAGATAACAATGATCTAGTAGACAACAATTTTATATAATGTTTCAGTTTAAAAAAAATAGCATTTTCAATTTAAGAAAAAAGGGGGGTTTTATATTGTTTTAAAAGGCATGTTTCTTATTTGTTTGAGTTGAAGGATAACGAATTTTCCTTAGGAAATTACGCATCCGATATTGGAGTTGGATAACAGTTACACTAAGCTAATTGTTTTGATATAGATTATTTTAAGGTGTACAGAGTGATGTATGTTACAATAGAATTTGTTACGCAAAGAATTTAATGTGTTGTATGAATGTTATAGTCGTCAGGTTTCCTTGATTCTTGCTGACCTGTCGATTGGGTGCTAGGGTTAGTCTTCATGTGTTTATTTAGTTTATTCAGTCTCCTAGCACGTTAAACTTTCTTGGGTTATTGGTCTAGATGTGTCGTTTGCACCTTGATTAATGTCATGCCTATCACCTAGTGACGACATGATTCTTGATGAGGGGATCATTGCATGCCCTGACAGACAGAGGTGAATGATAACCTGACCAGATTCTGTGCTTCCCGATGTGGGTGTTGTTCATTGTAATTGATGTTGGCACTTGGTTGTAATGCCTTAATGCATTTTGGTTTTGTGCATCGTACAGGTTTCCAGTTACTGGTCGTTGAGGTCGTTGTGTCAGGACGATGGATGTTGTCCTTTAGCTTGTAGGCATTGTCATGTTTGTGTCGGGTAGGTAGTCGTTTCTATCTATTGATTTACACATGTTTTTCCCAATTTCTCTTATGCTAGTGCGTAGAGTCGTAGTTATCTGTCACATGTTTTGCGGGTGCAGTGCTCGTCGTCAGATGTGTTTTTTACTTGTAATCGTTGTTGTCATCCTGTTTTAAAAAAAAATATTGTACTTTCTGATTCGCTTGTAGTCGTAACGCTTGGGGTCGTTACATATCTGTTTTGAGACATCATATTAGTGATCCTACACATGTTATTGACATGATTTCCTTGTAGGTATCATACGAGGGGGCACTCACGGCTGAGCTGATCCACATCCTGGATCATCGCATTCGACAGCTACGATGTCAAACTGTAGATCAGGTCAAGATCCAGTGGGACAACTATAGTCCACACTCGGTGACCTAGGAGGACGCATGTGATATGCGCCAACAATTTTCATTTTTGTTTGATAGATAGACTTATGACACTATGATACACATTATCTTGGCACTTATATACTGCGAAACTTTGGGATGAATTTTAGACCAAGAGGGGGTGTATGTAACATCCCTCTCTTACATACACTAAGCGAACTTATTCTTTGAGGAAACTTTCTTGCAGGTGATCCGGCTTATTATACTATTGGGCATTTGATTATGATTATGAGGCATTATGGATATGATGACATGTTATTTTGTTGTATTGATATAGACATGTGCTATTGACTCGGTTCTCCTGAGTGTACAGGATTTTGTACCTCGAGGATGCAGAGGCATTGATGAAACCCTTCGACTCCAAATTGAGTCATGGAGTGGACTATTTGGGTTTGATTGTTGTATATATGACATATGTGCATCTGATTAGATGTTATTATTATGAATTCTATTTCTGACATGATTCGTTAATGATGCAAGGTGATGATAACTTTCCAACCAGACTCACTTGTGGAGTAGAGGGGTCACGAACGACTACCAGAGACATTGAGGGAGAGGTGTGGACAACATCCCTACCACAACCTAGTAGCACTCCCGCCACGGCTCAAAGTATAGGTTAACGATTACCTAGTTCCAAAATACCCATGATGTCGTGAGGGAAGACTGTGACAGTCGCTCAGGATGATTCTAAGGGGTGTGCAATAAGGCATGGGCCGTATTCTTTAGAGGCCCTTAGTCTCCCACAATATCACTCGACAAAGTATTGACTCGAGGTGTTTTTTATGTCTACCAAGTCAGTCAAGAGGTGAGTGGAACCCTTGGAGCATGTAGTGCGTCCTGAAGGGCATGTCGCATAAGAAAACTGGAATGAGGTGAGTGGGATCCTTGGAGCACATAATGTGTCTTGAAGGGCACGTCACACAAGGGAAACAGAATGAGGTGAGTGGCACCCTTGGAGCACCTAGTGTGTCCTGAAGGGAACGTCACGTTGTTAACTAATAAGTGAATAAACCTAGATGGCCTTAGAACGAATAATGTGATAAGAAATATTTAAAAACAATTTCCCTAATAAAATGTCGCCGGCATAGGAAAATAAAATCTAGGTCTAAGTGATACTTGTGGTAAATAATAATAATAATAATAATAATAATCAGCATTAAACATGTGACGAGAAGGGGGTAAGAAATTCAATTAATTTATTAAATTCAAATGATATTGAGGGATTAAAATTTTAAAAGGGAATTGATTGTTATTCTACATATGCTAATTAAAAATTATTAATTAAAAAGAAAGAGGGGTAAAAGGTAATTTTATACACTTGCTAATTTAAGTTTTAGACAAAAAGGGAAAAGAAGGAAACTTAAAAAGAATTAGGAAACTAAGGGAAAAAGGGGGAAACATTAAGAAAAAGGGAAACATAAGGAAAAAGCAGAGTGACTAACTTAGTAAGGATTCCTATCTTTAAGAACCTTCTAAATTGAACTCAACTAGGAATTTAGTAAGGGCGTAAGTCATTAAAATGTGTAAGGGAATATGGGGACACCTAGGAGTGATTCTAGGAATGCCTTTAGGTGGGTGAGGAAAATAGGAGTAATTAAATAATTAATGAAATTAATTACTGGTGCAATGAAGGGGATGGGTGACATGTGTACGAGGAGGATTTTTCTGAATTAAATTATTAAAAAATAAATTAAATGGGAAATTGGGAAAGAAATCACTTAGAAACTCTATATAAAGGAGGGAGGAGGAGGAGGATGGATCTCTTCCTTTATGCGTAACGTTATGTTGTAGAATTTTTACTTGAATGACTTATCTTGTGGGAGTTGGGATACCTAGCTCGGTGAGGAGTCGTAGCTTGGCCTTGCAAGGTGAGTTGGGAGCTATTTTTTCTCTGGTTAGTGTCCGTGGCCCCTTTGCAGCTCGGGGGGGATAAGGGGGAAGAAGAGTACCCCTAGCATTGGCTGGGAGGTACCGATGAAGTCACATCGATCGGCAAGCAGGAGCGGGATGAAGCGCGTGGGACAACGACTTGGAGATGTCACCTCAGGCTACGGTACACATGCTTTTATTTTGCATGGTAGATTACTATTGGTCCTTTGCTTTCATTTCTGTGCTTTTAATTGTGTAAATAAAGTGTTTTACTTAGAATTTTTAATCGAGAACTTAAATTCACCATAGCTTTATGCTCACTGCTTTAAATTCATTCCCTTGGAAATCGATCCCTGATTGCTATGACTGTTATGTCTGCTTTAATGATTTTTATAAAGAGATTGTGCTTTATCTTTTGTCCTCATCCTTAGATCATCAGTCCACGCCTGAGCAGTTGTCCAGGAGTCATATTGACGGTCATCACTTCGATGTTAATAGACCTATAGATCCTAATGTCCTACTTTTATGTGCGTGGATGATGAGCAAAGGATGTTTTGCCCAGCTGTCTACCCCTGTTGATTGTTCCTGGTTGATTGAATGTCTTGTTCCTTCTTGCGATTGAATACCTCTGTGTATTGTTTATCTTTTATCTTGGCAGTCAACTACATACTCTCTGCGTTTTTAATATCACCTTTGCATTTTTGGATGGCTTTTAATTTTCTATGATTTTATTGACAGTTCCCAACTCTTGATTGGTTAAATATCAGCGTCATTAATATGTAAAGGATAGTGTTTTAATTTATATATAGATTTCGTTTTTTTCTCTACACTTGAATGATAGTAAATTTATGCCTTGAATAACAATGAAAATTCTACCTTGAATGCCTGCGTATTTACTATGTATTGGTGGTGTTTCTATTGTGTAATGGTGGAGTTTTAATGACAACAATTTACCATTTTACTTGACTGCAATTTACCCTTTGTAAAGTTAGCTATTACCCTTTTTATGTTGACTGCCTTTGGACAATTTTTAATGCTTGATAGTAATTTTTTATTTAAAATACAACAATTATATTGAAGGATAGCGAGATACACATTGGTTGATAACGATATATATATGTCGGCGTTTTTATGTTTTGATATCCCAGCAGAGTGAAAATGAGATATATATGCCTACATTTTTAAGTTTGATGTCCTAACCAAGACTGAAATGAAATATATATGTCTACATTTTGTTTTAATTTTGATACTTCCAGTAGAGAATGATAACGATATGTATGCATTTCATTTTAGTTTTGATATTTCCCAGTGTTCTCATGTTAAATCCCAATCTTTTTGGATGTTCCCAGGATTTGTTTTTGGTGATAAATTCCAGCATGATATGTTAGGTCCCAACGAATCTACATTTGTCTAGCATTGAATTTTATGCTCTGTCTCTATACTCTAACCACAAAGAATCTAGGTAGTGATGTTGCTAGGAAGCGAGCCCTTTTCTTAGCGTTTAAATCCACCTGTAAAATGTAATTTTACATAGAAGTTTTTGGGCAAAGTTTCAAATGTGAGATTTTCATTTTCTCCTTTATTGTTTTGAACAGTATGTTAGTTATGGTTTTATTGATTTTTAGTAATGAAATTTTATATGTTGGAACACAGTGCAATATTTTATAACAACACTAGCATAGTTGATAGACAACATTGTTGACACAATTTTTATGATAGCATAGTTGATAGACAACATTGTTGAAGCGATTCTTTATAATAACATTGTTGATTTTAATAGATAGGCTACTGTTGATAGCAATTTTATTGGGCACCAATTTATAGATGTACAACAACGTTTTTTTTTTAATCATAATCAATGACAATGTTTATAAAAACAACGATTTTTAAAATCATAAAGAATGACAACATTTTTACACACAATGATTTTTAAAATCATGATGAATGGGAGAGTGTATACAAACATCGATTGTTTTTTGTGAATGTGTGACAACATTTTTATGCCAACTATTGCAACCTCCTGGTATCATAATAAGTCAACGGTCATGGAGTTTATGCAAAAGGAATGGGTTATGAAAAGAAACGCAAGAGAAATGCCCCATTGTGGGCTCATGGGCCTTGGCATTGGGTTGACGTGTAAGCACTTAGAAGCGCCTCTTATGGGCTCCTCCATTCAGCCTGATGCTTTGTCTCTCAGGTTCTACCTTGTGATATGTTACGACTTCTATTGGCTCACGAATCGTGCTACCTTGTAATATGTTACGTTTGGGATTGGCCTGCAAATCATGGTCGATAGTTGGAGATTGGGCCTCGGATCCATACAATTGGCCTCGGACCCATACATTTTGGCAGTGGTGTTAAGTGAAATTATGATTCCTAGAGGCAAGTGAAATTGGTGATAGATTACACCGCAGTAAATGAATTGTCTTATAACAATATGATTTATGGTCAGATTAGAACACTGATAGAGGGTAAGAGGAATGGATAGTGGCGGATTTTAATTTTAGGTAAACTAAATTAATGAATCCATCTCACTTGTCCTTCCTTAAGGTAAACTCAATTAATAGATTAATGAAGCTAGCTCATGTGTTATTTACTAATGCCTTTATTCATTAAAACATTTCCTAGTAAAGGTAAGGTAAATTTATTCCTCGTAAAGATAAAAGTGAATGAAATAAATATAATGTTATAAAATGCAAACGACATAAATTATATTAAGCTACCACATGTCATTAAACTAATCAATAATATGGTAACACAGTCTTGCTATTTTAAATTAAATAAGTGAATCATAATGATGCAATATTTCTTAAAGGGTTGTATGTTTAAAGGGGAGGTAGGAAAGCATTGTTATTTTAAAAGGAAGTAGGGAGTATTGTTACATGCTTTTAACTGTTGATAGAGGTTGGATCCATGTGTTGAATTAGTATTATGATGGAAAAATGTTAATGAGGTACTTATGGTTTTTGCGCAATTCTAAACCTGTCGAAGGCAATCACCTTGCGCCTCGTTGGAGTGCTCTCATTTATAGTTTTTGTTTTAGGTATGGAAGTTAAGTTTGGAATTATTTCATTTGGCTTTGTGTCACAATTTGAAGGTTTATGACTATTAAGTTTGCGCCTTAGATACTACTGCTCTTGACACATTATTGTGGCATTATTCCTTATGATGGGATCAATGCGCATGTTGATCGACGAGTGCATATAATAACCTGGTGTGGAGTTGTGTGCTTTACACTATGGGCATTGTTCATTGTAATAGACGTTGGTACTTCATTCTGGAATGCCTTACTATGGTTGGTTGCTCATCGTAAAGGCTTCTAGTTAATGGTTGTTGAGGCCGTTGTGTTGAGATCGATCATTTTTATCAGTTGCCTGGATGGCGTGCATTGTGTTCATCATTAGGTGGTAAGGTATAAATGGTGTCATCATTTCCTTCCTGCCTAAAAACAAAAAAAATAAAATTCTTGCTTGCATCGCTTGTAGTGATAACGATTGAGTCGTTACATGATAAAACTGTGGAAACCAACTTATACGAATGGTGTTTCCTTTCTAGTCTCCAGAAAGACACACCACTTCTTGACATAAGAAACTCAAGCTTCCTCGACCTCAAAGAAGTGGAAGTTTGTATTTGGAAATGCATCTTGTAATGGAAAAAGTGGTGAGGATTAATGAGTGGTCCATTATATATCTTGGGAAAAATGTGACATTGTGATCCATATGGATGTCGGTGGCCCCCCACCTATTCCAACTAGTTCATTTTGGCAGTTTTTTCCTGGTTTTTAGGTCCTTGACTTTTGGGGTTGTTTTGGGGTCCTAAACAACATTTTTAGGGATTTCCATAGTAAAATTGTAGAAAAATTCAGATTCTAAAGAAAACAAGTGTAGTCCTCAGATAGACCTTTCCAACGGGCTATCATGCACCTAAAACGAAGATTGTATGCAAAAGTTACAACCCCAAGAAGTTGATATAGTAGCTTACCCCAACGGGGCCCACATGACTTTTGGCACTTCATCTCCTAGGGTTAGGTTTTTGGATGTCTAGGGTTTTGGAATTCATGCTTATTATAAAAATCAATTCAGAGCCTCATTTTAATCATCTTCTTGTGAATGAGTGCATCTATCACATCTCTTCTCAGAGATAAGCCTCCACCATTCTAGCAAGCTCATTTTCCACTGCATTTTATAGTTTCAACTTATTTCCTTATTGAATAGAAAATCAATTTTATTGTATCTCTGTTATTCTATGTTAAGCATATTTTAATAATTTGTATTCATTTTTTTCTGCTCATAAAATCCGGATCAATGGTATCAGAGTAGTCTGCTCCTTGTCGTCTTAATGCATGTCCCCAACGAGGTCAAGATACAAAGAATTGGGTCTCAAGCTTGTTTCTCTTAAGGACAAAAGCTCTCGCATGCCCAAATGACCTCTCATGGAAGGATAAAATAAATATGACAGAACATGATATCCTTTCAAAATGTTTCTTAAGGAATCCCTCATGCAACAGAGGAGTGAGATGACGGATAGTTTCACGCAAATCCTTCGGCGAATACCAACAAGCGACGTATCTTCCTTAAGTGGAGGCGCCGCCCCATTCAAGGTACAAATCAACTTTGATATTCCTACATTTGAAGTTCAGATAAACACAGATGATGTAGACAAGTGGTTGAATCTACTATAAGTGTATTTTTCTGTCCATAATTTTTCGAATAGAGAAAATATTACTTTTGTGCTCCTCAAAGTCATTCCCCATGTCAAAGATTGTTGGGAAACCTTCTATGAGAAAAATGAAATAGAAGAACCCTCATTATTTATAGTCATGGCCAGCTAGGAATCCTTCAGGGATGTTATTAATTAATAATACTACCCTATCAAAAGTTATGCCGACTTGTATACCAAATGGACCACACTGCAGCAAGAAAGAGACCAAGCAGTGCCAGAGTTCACAAATATCTTCCATACCTTGCGCACCAAGATAGGTATCAAGATTAGGAGTGAAAAATGGTGCTCAAGTATTGCATTTCTCTGCATAGATACATCCAGACTGAAATGAAATTTTAGGACATCTCGTCCTTGGGCACGGCCTATTGATATGTCGTCAAAATCGAGTAGAATCTCAAACAAAAGACACGAGAATTTGGGCCTGGGAACCCCTCACAAAAAAAGTCAGGAAAGTGCAACCCCAACCCATAGAACAAAGGACAGAGAAAATATGGATAGTATCAGTACAACCATTCCAAGCCGTAAGCAAAGAAGTACACCAGAAAGACAAAGAAACATACCCGAAAGTGGTGCGACTTCCATAAGAGCCATTGTCATAACATTTTTGATTGCCGCTCAAAGCAGTCGTTGGTGGCCGAAGTGAAAGGCTCTGAATCAGATACAGGTTCTGACTCTGAGTCAGAACCAGAAAGGGGAAGATGAATCATTGACATGAAACCCAGCACCATCGTTGCTACCACCAAGATATAGCCTGGTGAAACAAACGAACCAGAAGAAGGTGAGTGCCTTTTCCATTCACAAATGTGGGTAAAATGCACCTCGTTGCACTTCATCATTGATAGTGGTAGACATAAGAACCTCATTTGATCAAAGGTCATCAAGTGGTTGGCCCTATCGACAATGCCACACCCACAACCCTACACCATTGGATTTCTCCACCAAGGTAGCGATCTCTGCATTAGCCAACGGTGTCGACTGTCATATGACATCAAGCCCTTCAAAGACGAGGTATTGTGTGATGTTTCTCCTCTTGAAGTTTGTAATGTTCTTTTGAGACAACATTATTTATGGAAAGGTCATGTTGTATATGATTCTAGGCCTTGTATTAGGCCTCATAGTGTTATTATTACTTTGAATAGGAAATTTTATAGGATACCCGAGGTAGTCCCTCCTAGTCATATTTCCTTGATCTATGCCAAGCAATGCAGGAAGGTCATCTCTCAGATCGAGAAATTTGTCTTCTTCGTGATCCACTCTTAGAGTGAGCGAAAGATCGTATCCACATCTAGGGCCTCCACAACCAATCCATCCACACAAAAGAAACAAGTGAATAAGGTCATGGAAGAATACTTAGATATCTTCTCCTCTCCTACAGAGGTACCTCTGCACTGCCAGGTCAAGCATCCCATCAATCTGACCCCAGGTGCACCACTACCCAATGGGCCAGTATACCACTTCTCTCTATTAGAAAATGATGAGATCAAGAGCCAGATCCATGAACTAATCCACAAGGGGCACATCCTTCCCATCTCATCACCTTGTGGGAGCCCAATCATGCTGGTGCAGAAGAAAGACGAGACCTAGCGACTTTTCATTGATTAGGTGGCTTTGAATAAAATCACAGTCCAAAATCAGTACTCAATTCCCTGAATCGATGACCTCCTTGATCATCTCACAGGGGAAAAATACTTTAACAATATTGATATGAAGTCTAGCTACCACTAGGCCCAATAGAACAGATAGATGTATGGAAGACCACCTTCAAGTAAAAAGAAGGTATTTTTGAATGGTTGGTCATGCCCTTTGGTTTGAAAAATGATCCAACAACTTTTATGAGGATGATGTACAATATCCTGCGACCTTTCACCAATAATTTTGTCGTGGTTTATCTAGATGACATCCTCTCATACAGCAAGACTTGGGCGGAAAACTTGCAGCATAATCAATAGGTTCTGCACACCCTGCGGCAGCACAAACTATATTAAAACTTGGAAAAATGCTCCTTCGGCATGGATAGGGTCCATTACTTAGGCTACATAATTGATCAACATGGTGTGCATGTGGATCTAGCCACAATCCAGGTCATTCATGACTGGTTAGCCCCAACCACACTCATTGAGCTTCAGAGCTTCTTGGGCCTTGCCAATTTCTATTGTAGGTTCATGTTTGGATTCTCTCATATCGCATGGGCCCTCAATCAAGTGACCATGTGTGGCGATAAGGAAAAATTTCTGTGGGGTCTGTCCCAAAAACAAGACTTTGATGACCTGAAGCAATGTTTGTGCTCATCCCCAGTACTTTCATTACCATACCTACAACATCCCTATGAGATCAAGAAAAATGCTTCAAACTATGTTGTGAGCATTGTTCTCACTCAACACAGACACCCCGTGGAATATCATAGTGAGACACTATCATATGTTGTCCGTAAGTACTCTACTTATGACAAATAAATGTAATCCATTGTGAAATCCTACCTCCAGTGGAGACATTACATTCTTTGGAAGGATACATTCATCCACATTGATCACAAGCCACTACAGTTCATGCAGAACCAAGGAAAATTGAAAAATGACCACCATGAGAAGTGGTCCACATACTTGTAGTAGTTCCACCTCAACATCAAATATAAAACAGAAAGTACCAACCGAGTTTTTGATTTCCTCAGCCAATCTCTAGTCACGGAACTCACCACAGTGCTAGACTCTTGCAACCATGAGACCTCTGGATGGCCCCACCTCTATGAGACAGACCCTAACTTCTGCACCACCTACCAAATGTTGGGCACCATCTCAGTGGTCGCTAATTTCCATATTCAGGATGGACTGTTGTGTTTTCTGGGCCATCTCTGTGTTCCATCAAGCGAGCACAAACACATTATTTGGGAAGCTCACTAAATTTGGGTGGTAGGACACTTTGGCATCGAAAAGACAGTGGCAGTGTTGTAGAAACATTTCTACTAGCCAAAACTTCGACAGGATGTCGGTAAATATATCAGGTCTTGCATTGCCTGCATTATTGCCAAACTGACCACTAAGAAACAGGGCATGTACACCCCTTTGCCTACTCCTCACAGGCCGTGGGAATCCATTTCAATGGACTACATGTTGGGCCTATCATCCACCAAGAGGGGAAATGACTGTGTTTTTGTGGTTGTTGATCATTTTTCCAAGATAGCGATTCTAGCCGCCTACAAGAAGAACATCACAACAGAGGCCACTGCCAAGCTCTTCTTTGAATGAGTATGGGCGCATTTTGGGATCCCACAAAATATTGTCTCAGACCATGACAGTTTGTTCCTCAACACATTTTGGTTGAGCCTCTTGTCACTGCTGGATACCAATCTCACCAAATCCACTGCCTTCCACCCCCAAACAGATGGATAAACTGAGGTCATCAATCAAATGATCATACATATCCTACACATGTACAATTCAAAGAACCCTCAAACATGGGATGATATTATTTCCTGTGTCCAACATAGCTACAACTGTGCCCTGCATAGCTCAACTAGCCATATCCCCTTTCAGGTGCGGTTGAGATTCCAACCATTGGGCCCCATGGATGTTGCAATACCCCTGGCGACCACATCGATTGAATCATCCCCTGCTCCACCAGAAGATAACAAAGCCACCTAGTTCATTGAGTGGATCCAGCACATCCGCCAACAGGTTTAGGATATTCTACAAAATTCTAATGCCAAGTACAAGCAACACCATGATCAACATCGGGTGCCACATAAGTTTCAGGTGGGCAAAACATTTTGGTTGCACTTGCAGAAGGAACACCTTACAGGGACCCATTAGAATATTCTCCCACTCCATTATGGGTCTTAAACCATCACCAAGGTTGTGGGTGACAATTATTTTGAGCTCAACATTTCCCCTTTCCTTGGCCTACACCCAGTATTCAGCATGGCTTTCCTTTGACCATATTTCCCACCATTATTGGACACCTCAGAGATAGCAAAGCAGTTGACACCAATAGAGATCAACACTGACTACATGCAACAAGCATCCAGTGATTAGATTGTGTACACACATATCAAGGGCACTCGACAGCAAAGGATTCAACTTTACTGAGTTGTCAAAGCAGGGCAGCTTCTTCACCAGGGCAAGTGGCTCACCCGGGGCCAAATTCAGCATAAATTTTCTCATCTGATGGGGAAAATCAATGAAATGGATACTATTTCTTACTAAGGGGGGATTATTGATTCATATGGATGTCGGTTCCCCCCCCCCCACCTATTCCAATTGGTTCATTTTGGTAGTTTTTTTCTTGGTTTTAGGTCCCTGACTTCCGAGGTCATTTTGAGGTCCCAAACAACATTTTTAGGGCTCGCCACAGTCAAAATGGAGAGAGATACTATATATTATGGAAACATGGTATTCCTTAGACAGACATTTCCAATGGGATATCTTGCTCCTAAAATGAAGATCGTATGCAAAAGTTACGACCCCGGGAAGTTGATGTACTAGCTTACCCCAATGGGGCCCACATGAATTTTGGCGCTTCATCTCCTAGGGTTAGGTTTTTGGATGTCTAGGGTTTTGGAATTCATGCTTATTGTAAAAAGTCCTTTAGAGCCTTATTGTAATCATATTCTTGCAAATGAGCACAACCGTCACATCTCTTCTCAGAGATAAGCCACCACCATTCCAACAAGCTTGTTTTTCACTGCATTTTACAGTTTCAACTTATTTCATTATTGAATAGAAAACAAATTTTATTGTATCTCTGTTATTTTGTGTTAAGCATATTTTAATAATATTTATTCATTTCGTTCTTTCAACATGTGTCATTTTGTAAAGAATGTATAGTTCGGATAATTTCGAATATGTATGAAATGCTTTCAACATGTATATTAAATTGGTTATGGTTCAATTTTTGAATAATATTTTGTGTTTATTAAATTGTTTGTTTATTTGATGTTGATGATTATGATGACTATGATGATTACTAGGGTTCCTAATGCTTTGATGAATAATTATGATGATGACGATGACGACAACGATGATGAAAAATGAATGGAAATGATGAGGAATAGGGTTCCTAAATATTGATGTTTGTATGTCAAGTCTTGTGGGCCATCATGTGGTTGGAAACTTCATGCATGGAGATACGATGGATGTGCAACCTTCTCTTTTTGACCCTTAAAATAATTGTTTATTGATCATATATTTTTGACCTCATAGATTTTTGGCTTATATCTTTTGTTATAGGGGTTTGTAGAGCTAGAGCTTAAGGTTCAAGGAAACACACTATGGTTCAAGGAAAGACACTATGAATGAGGAATACCAATATAGGATCTGGTATAGGATTCAATAACAAATAGTGCATTATTCCTAATGATCATACCCCTTGGAAAGTTTAAATAAAATTGAGTTTATTATCTTACCCTTTCTTTCCCTCTTCATTCAATAGGTTATTGGTCCAATGTTCTCACATCTTCGTAGACCTATTTTTTTCCAATTGTCTTATCATGAATCTATTGTCAAAATTCATATATTTAAACCTTTTATGCATGACTCTTTTCATCTGAATCCATAAAATTTCACTACCCAAGAATTTATATTACATGGTATGAATTCCACGTTTAGCCGACGTACATTTTCCTGGGATGCGAAGAGTGTCGAAGAGGTATGGATGTCGCATTTGGCTGGAACATTTTCAGGAATGTGAAGCAGGCATGATAATGCATAATGCCATGTTTCATGTTTGGTGGGAATTATAAATTAGGCATGGTAATATGAGGAATGAGTATTGAATTGATTTATTTATGTAGTAGGTTCTTTTGATTCAAGGATTTTTGGATGAAATAAAGTCTGAGTCCACTCATGGTAGGGGCCATTACATAGATCTCTCTACTAGAGGCATTATATAATCAGAAGGACCTTGTGAGATATTTTCCTCTAAAGATGAGCATTGATTCAAGTAGGCCTGTTGAAAAAATCTATTTTTTTCCTCTCAGCTAAAAATCTTCTACAAAAGGAAGATGAAGGTATATGATGTATCCACGCAAAAGGAAATCTTTATTTTATCTAAATTGTGTTTGAATTTATTATAGAATCTTTCATTTTAGCCGAGTTATTGGATTGTTATAGTTTCAATAATCATTCTTGTCTATGAAACATGCTCAAGCTATAATGACATTGGTTGGGAATATAATTTGTACTCTTGCATCTGACCCCACAACAACAACTTCGAATAGGCCTTTATGCTCATTGAGAGCATCAACACTCCATCATATGGCATGCGTAGGTATAATTTACTTTAAATGGTAAAGTTATGGAGATTAAAATTAGTTAAGTTATGAAAAACGAACCATTTATCGATGCTTGAATTTAAAGTTCACATATATCCCTATTTCTAGGCAACAATCTCTGCAACGTTTTCTAGAAAAGTGCAAGGAGGGGTAATTAATTGACAACATCATCACTTTTAAGTTCCTTGTGAGTTTTGCAACCACGGTTTTTTTTTCATGTTTGTATCATCCATTTATGCATCCATCCACTCGCATATTAAATAGGATGAATTCACATATGAAAGTGTTCATGGCTAAGCAACTCACAAAATATGGGTTTTCTACATAAGAACATCTTGGATTTTCAAATATGCAATTTCGATGTACGCTGAGACTGCCCAATTGAGACACAATATTTGGGTTGTTGGTTGTAGCCATGTAAAGTACATTGTAAGATAATAGTTAATAATTATCTGCATTACATAAAATAATTATAATCGGTTCGAATACCAATAAAAAACAATGGCTTAGAGCGATGGAAAGCCTATTGTATTGGAGATCAATTGTAATAACCAAACAACAACCTTAGGGTTAAGCCCTAATATTGGCTCATTACCACTTAATTGGGGCATATTAGATTAGTAATGTTATTTTATTTATGTCGGCTTTAGGCCATTAGTTTTAATTTGGATTAGTAATGTTATTTTATTTATGTCGGCTTTAGGCCATTAAACCTCCTAGTCTCCTATATATACCAAGGAGACATTTTCATTTTGAATCATCTTGTACTTGAACATTTAAGTGGGGTAAAAGGAGATTTTGACTCATCTGTACTTGAACATTTAAGGGGTAAAAGGAGGTTGCCTCAAGAGGCTTATTATCTGAAATTATCTCTTTTCAAGGCGTTGGAGCACTTTTCCCGAGGTTTTCTATGCTATATTGATGTTTTGTCCTTAACATGGTGACGTAGCTCAATGTCTTGGGGTTTCTTTGCTACATCTGAGACACTGTGAATTTTCGCTATAACTTTTTTCACAATTTGTAGAAGGATGGCTTGGAGGTATTTATAAGACAGATCAAGGTACGTTAGAAAATTCAGCCCTGAGGCCTTATACTTTCTCGAGATATAGCTGGTACAAGATCGGGTTCTAGAATACCCCTAAATGAGTCATTGAGGGATTTTCGCTATAAAAACTTTTCAGTAACGTTTCAGACCCTAAACTGAAGGCCATTTACAGAAATTAGAATTACATCCGTGGTAACAATTTCAGATTTTGTTTCATCTAAAATTTGTAGACACCTCCCTATGGAAGATAGGGCATTTGACCAGTCCTATTGACTAGACTCAAGTGTTACTGGCAAACAATCATAACTTTCCTATATCCAAACTGAGGACTAGCTGCATTGGATCGTGGACAGTCTCTTTATATTTTAAAAGGAGTTTCAGAATTTATATCAATTCTTTTGTATGGGCATACTATACAAGGAGATCTCACTTGTATAACACGCCCCACACAAAATAATTGACAAGTTGTGGGGAAGTTACCGCCAATTCCACTTGGCACATCCAATTTTGATCAGACCTATGGAATTACAGAGAAGACATATCAGAGAAATTAAGGGAAGAAAGCTTCATACCCATAATGGCTAAAACTTGGGAGATACAATAGAACAAATATTGTTCAGCGTAACCACCTCAAAATCAAGGTTCAAAAGTGATACCTCGCCAACATGCCACCCAAAAGGAACTTCTACACCAAATAAGCCCAAAAATCCTATACTTGGACTCTTGATGAAGGCTAAGAAATGCGAGGACATAAATGAACTACAAAATAAGATGGATCTAATGGAAGTTAAGTTGGGATATTAAGATGGATCTAATTAGCTTAAGTCTATGATCTTAATGAAGCTAAGTTTGATACTAAGATGGATTCAATGGTAGCTGTTGATGGATTCAATGGAAGCTAAGTTGGATACTAAGATAGATGGTTTAAAAAGGGGAGATCATGGAAGTATTGAAAATTCTCAGAATAGAGAAGACACCTAAAGTGAAAATGCATCCCATGAAATTCATGATGGACACAAGGAAGGTAATCAAGAATGGAGAAACTCCAACTTTAGTTTGAAGATCAACCACGTTCCAAATATTGATATGAGGAAATTTAATGGCAAGGACTTAGCATGGATACTGATGAGTACCTTTTGATCTCCATAATGTGCCATACACAAAAGGTACGAATTGCTTCTTTATATTTAGAACCTAATTTAATTTGTTTGTATCGATGGCTTTGTTCTTGCAAATCACTCAAGCCACTTGGACAATGTTCACGAAGAAATGATATCACACTATGATGATAAGGAGCAATACCTTCTTTAGCCAATTGATAAATCTCACAAAAGGGTTCGCCATCATAATACATTGAGAACTTCCAAAGATTTCGAATATAAAGGTAACCTATATTCCGTGATGATAATTTGATTGATGTATTCAGGAACTTTAAAGGATAATATTCAACATGAGGTTCACTTTGGGAACCTAAATCATTGAGGAATGTACTTAAGGTGGAAAGAAATGTTGAAAGTAAAAATATGGCTATGAAGCTACTTTGTGAAGGACTCTATCTCTAACATTTATAGAGAACAGACGTCTTCTTCTCCTAAAAACATATCAACCTACAAGGTCGATAATCTCTCAACAATTGGAGGAAAAGAAAGCAAAAGGTTTCCATGCTTTAATTGTGACATCAAGTACGCAAGGTACAAGTGTGGTGGAAGAAATTATTCTAGATAGATTGTGAAGAGGAAGAAGAATAAGAATCAGGTTGAACCTTCTCAAGATGAACTAAGCAATTTCTATCCAAGAGTTAACTCCAATTTATATCATGTAATGCATTAATGGAATTAGAACTCCTAAACCCCTCAAGATTGAAGGATACATCAAAAAAGAAAAAGGTAATAGTCCTAACTGATTCCGGCAGCATTTCCATACTCATTCATCAGAATTACTAAAGATCTCAATTGCCGGTATATCCAAATGGCCAGAAAGTTTCCGGCGTAATGGTTGCATGGGGGAACTATCAATTGCTCGTGAAAATGCAATAAGATCAATCTTACTATGGGGAATATGTAAATGAATAGTCCAATGGACATACCCATGGCAGTGATGTTGTAATTAGGAATCCAATGGTTACAATCATTAGAACAATGCATTTTATCTTCAAGAACTTTCATGAAATTTTTATTGGAAGGAAAAGAAATTGAGTTGAGAGGCATCACAAGGAAGTCTTTAAGGTGATAAGCTCTCTAATGGCATGACAAAATTATTGAAAAAGGGGCATCAAGGCAGCACATTATGTAACTATGCTCACAGATGTTCAAACATCTAAGCTATCTATTCCCTCAAGATCTCCAAAGGATCATTGATAAGCATTCCAAAGTATTTGATATTCCCAAAGGTCTCCCACCAACTCAAATCGCGGATCATGAAATTCACCTAATACCTCGGAGTGTTCCTCCTAACACGTGCCACATGCATACCCTTATGCCCAAGAGTGAAATTGAGCTGCATGGTTGAATAGAAATGTTAGAGGTCAGTATCATTCAACCTAGACAAAGTTCTTACTCACACTCAAAGGGTGGGTTGTATTCAAGAAAGATAGCTCATGGCTTATGTGTCCAGATTACAGAGAGCTCAACAAGATCACTATTAAAGATAAGCTCTCATTCACGTCATTGATGAACTGTTAGATAAACTACATGGAGAATTCCATTCACAAAATTAAATCTTCGTCTGTAATTTTCATCAGATCAGAATGAAGGAAGAAGATATCCTAAAACAAAGATTCAACTCATGAAGGCCATTATGAATTTTTAATCATGCCTTTGGCCTTACAAATGCACCTCCACATTCCAAGGGTTGATGAATTCCATTTTCAAGCCTTCCTCTAAAAATTCTGTGTTAGTATTTTTGAGCGATATACTAATCTATTGCAAGTCTTGGGAGGATCATCCTAAATACTGGATAAGGAGTGCTACAACTACTAAAGGAGCAAGAACTATATGCCAAACCATCCAAATGTTTCTTTGGGAGTAAAGGAGGTAGGAGGACAATACATTAGCCCCATGACAGTGTCAAGGTAGACCCTAACAAGATTAAGGACATGATGGATCAAGGATTTCCAAAACATTAAAAATCTTAGAGGATTTTTGGTTTGACAGTTACTACCGCAAGTTTGTTCGAACTATGGAAGAATAGCAGCATCTTTTAACGAACTAACTAAGAAGGATGCATTTTCACACCCAGAGGCAACTAAATCAAGTTTGAACAACTTAAAGAGGTGATGTGTAAAGCCTCTTGACTACCTGCACTTCACAAAAACCTTTATTGTGGAATGTGATGCATCGAAATGGAATTGGTGCTGTCCTAATGTAAGCAGGAAGGCCCCTGATTTTGAAAGTCAATTCACCAAGGGAAGAGACTTACACAAACCCATTTATGAGAAGGAAATGATGGTAATACTACATGCATTGAAGAAATGGGATGCCCTTACCTAATAGGTAGGCACTTCAAAGTCAAAATTAGATCATGATAGTCTTAAATACTTCTTTGAACAAAGACTATCTTCAAGAACACAAAAATGGGTAACCAAGATAATCGGTTATGATTTTGAAATAGTCTATAAAAGGTGGAAGTAAATGTTGTGGGTGATGCACTCTCATGAAAGGATGAAGATGTTGAGGCCTTCAGGTTATCTCTGACTATCCAACCTGGTTGGATAATAGAAGCAAGGATGAATGGAAGAATGACGAAAAGTGTGGACTCTCATTGAAAGGTTGTACCGTGATTCTGCGTATCAAATACTTTTACATGGAAAAACGATTCACCATGGTACAAATATTATCGCTTATATTTATGTAAGAACCCCAACTCCAAACAAAAGGTGCTATTGAACTGACACCTCCAAAGAGGAGGGCACTCCGGGATTTTGAAAACCTACCATAGAGTCAAGAAGGATTTTTTTGGATGGCCTTAAAACTGGGATGTTCAAAGGTCGGTAAGGCACGTTTGGTCTTGCCAACAAATATAGAAACAATTAAGACCCCGGTCTTTACAACCATTATTCATCCCAAGTCACCGGGAGGAGGTTTCCATGGATTTCATCACAGGCTGCTTCAAACTGAAGGAAAGAGTGTCATCATGGTGATTGTTGATAGATTGACTACACGACACTCCTTTGTGTGCACTCTCTCACCTTCAAAGCTGGGGCACAGCCATTAAACAGAGCCCATGGAGACATTTCAAAAGCCACATGGCATCCCAAAGATTATTGTATGACAGAGATCCCATCTTCAATCGGACACTTTTGGACCTAATTATTTTCTTGTTTGGTAATTTCGCTTTGCCTTATAGCTCATCCTATCATCCTCAACTGATGGACAAACCCAGATAGTGGACAAATGTCCGTAAGGATACCTTCGTTGCTTTGTCTCTAATAAACAAGCACAATGGTTCAAATGGTTACCCTTGGCTTAATGGTGGTATAACACTTCCTTTCACACTACAACAAAATGACAATTTACATTTATGGCACTTTATGGATACCTACACCTCCTTCCATCACTCTCTAAAAGAAAATCTAAAGTTCGGCTGGAAGATCACATCGAGAATCAAATAACAAGTTCTCCAAATCTTTTAAAGGACAACCTCGACTACGGCACAAAAATCAGATGAAACAAATGTAAATGTGATCAACTTTGTAGTGAAATAAGTTTTGAAGAGGGGATTGGGTATTTTAAGACTACAAACCATACAAAACAGATGTCCCTGCTAAAGCCAAGAAGGATAACAAATTATCACCAAAGTACTATGGCCCTTTATAAGGCAAGCCAAAAGATTGGTACATCATGGCATACAAATTGGAGTCACCAGACCAATGGTGCAGAGTACACCCAGCTTTCCATGGTTTCCATACAAGAGTTATATATAATACAAGATCCCAAATAAAACTATACTGCAATTCTGGATTCCAGGAAGGAAAATGATATTGGAGCCTAAAGCCATCACCTACACAAGAATTCGCCAACTAAGAATAGATCCATTTCAAAGAGTATCTCATTAAAATGGAGGAAACCACCAAATTTAAGATTCCACTGTAGATGAGTCTTTATACGTATATCCGTGTTACCCAAGCTGCCATGACAACACTTGTCTCAAGGACGGCATGTTAATCCCTATTATTCACGCACTTCTTAATTGGGGCATATTAGATTAGTAATGTTATTTTATTTATGTCGCATTTAGGCCAATAGTTGTAATTTGGATTAGTAATGTTATTTTATTTTATGTCGCCTTTAGCTTATTGAACCTCCTATTCCTATATATAATGGGTTGAGACATTTTCATTTTGAATCATCTTGTACTTGAACATTTAAGTGGGGTAAAAGGAGGTTGCCCCCTCGAAGAGGCTTATTATCTGAAATTATCTCTTTTTCAAGGCGTTGAGTACTTTTCCTGAGGTTTTTCTATGCTATATTGATGTTTGGTCCTTAACACTTAGTAACTACTCATGATTTTTGTGCCTCACACATTTTGTATTTCAACAGTTATTATGAAATACATAAGGAATTATGGGAGTCTTGTTTTTTTAAGTAATGGTTATATAAGCTGAGGTGTGTGAGTTTAAAAGGTAATTGGTACTTGCTTTCTTAGTTTTGTGCTTTATGGTGTGCTCTCTTATAATAAAAAAAGCAAAGAGAGTGTTGAGTTTGAATTAGTTGCTCCTAATGTATATAATGGATTAACTATAATTATAAAAATTTATAACTTTCAAATCGTAACATATTTTTTTTTTCACAAAAGCTGGGGATTTTTTAATTAAAACAGTGTGGTCAAGACCACTGAGTTACAATATACAAAATTTTAAGGTCCTGAGGACCTCCAAATATCAGGACTAGTTCAACAATTACAAAATTTATGTCTGAATTATTAAGGAATATCCAAAAATAGATGCTACTTCTAATCTGGTAAGTATATTGTCGATAGAAAATATCATTAATACATAGTGATAGACAAAATATTACAACTGCAATTTGAAAATAAATCAGCTACCCGATTCTCGCTTGAATTCTTGAATTTCTTTCAAGATCCATTCTGCTTCAACTAGTTCATTGAGGTAAGGGATCAGACCCATTGAGGCTTTTGAAATATTGCTTGATGTATTTCCATTGTTGGCTAGGGTGGAAGGTTTCCTTTGATTTTTCTCGCACTGCTCAAGGCGATAATGGAGGTCTTCAATTTGGCTTTGTTGGGTATACACTTCATCCTGGAGATTCTCAATGAGGTGATGATGCTGAGATAAGGTTTGTAACTCAAAGGAGACTATGGATTTGATGACCCCATACTTAATTTTTATCCTTTGACATTCTGCGCACTTGAAATCAAGATCCCAGTGACCTTGCCTAGATTTTTTCTCCTTATCGTCCATGCTTCTTCAAAAGGACCAGATGGACAAATTCTTTAAATCCAGAGGGGAGATGCTTATAGAAACAAAGGAGAGGGGGGTGGTTCTAGTTGCCAGGATAAAAACTTGGAATGTGATGAGACGAGGGGAAACAAAGGAATGGAAATGACGTCGAAATAGGTTGGATAAATCACCCAGAAAGAGATAAATTATCAAAACAGAAAGCTCGGGAAGAAAGACATAAAGACCAAAAACGAGAGGCATTGAGATTTAATTATCTCTCTGAGGTGCCACCTTCCAAAAACCACCATGATGTCAAATCGGATCTATAATGATTCAAAAACGAGGGGAAAGGACAAAGGAGTTGAACCAAGGATTTCAAGAGTACCTTATCTAGCTGAATATTCTCATGCTAAACATTTTCGAAGGGTGGTAAATAACAAGTAATGGTGCCTGTTGATCTCACCATCGCCATACAACCCTTTCCTTTTGTTTCCTCCTTCATTGCACCTAAACCCACATCCCTAAGACGCATGAGCACTTCGGTGTGAGGAGTACCATCTTCCTTCCTCATTATGGAGTGGTTGTACTTCCCACAGTCTTCTCAATCTCTCTCATGCATTAAAATACCATGCCCTTATGCCCCAAAACTTACGTTGGAGAGCATGTGACTCAAGGACCTACCACATGTTTCCCCCCATACACCTTGGGCCTTGGGATGAATGAGGCATGAAATCATGGAAAAGGGGCTTAGCTATCATGTCCATTGACTCCCAAGTGACCTGGGGCCTTGCCAATGGCCTTATTGGCCAATTTATTTCCTTAAATGTTATGGATTTGGAGGACGTGGAAATATTTGATGCACATGGGACCTGTGAGAAGGAAAATTAATGCAATTAGATTTCTTAATATTGTGTTATGAGGAGAGGAGCCTAATATCATTGTCCTTATTATTGTCTTAGAATTAACCACTACATTTAGAGTTTGAATGTGCTTTTTTTTCCAGGTGTATCCCTTTGAGAAGGGCATAAGCCTATGCTTTATTTTCCAGAAGTAGTCCAAAACTCTATTTCATCTGAGCCCAAAAAGAACACCCCCCCCGACACCTGACTCCCCTAGGTTTCCTTTGGATGCATCGTCAAAGTAGAGAGTGTGACCTAATTGAGAAGAGAGCCATTGCTAAATATTGAAGGAAGAATAATGAAGTTGCGAGCATGATTGCTCTGAATATTTGGATCATGGGATATGTTTAAGATTGAATTTCAAAATTTTTCTTCTCTACTCCAACTGGATTGATCTTCTTGGCTTAGCTTTTAGGAGTTTAAGAAATCTTTCATCTAGGCGATTGCCTTTCTTGCTACAAGTTGTGGGTGGATCCTTTCATTTTGGAAAATGATTTTATTTCGGGCAAGCCATATCTACCAACTTACATATTTGGGGGGAGATTTCCACATTATTTTGAAAACATTATTACCTTGGAATGATCCTTGGTAGTGGTTTTCCCATTTTCCCAATAAGGTTTTGAATTGAGAGGGCCACAATACCTGGTGAGACAAATCCTGATATATTATTGCCCAATTTTTCTTAGAGAAGGGGCACTCCCAAAAAAGATGTTGGATTGATTCATAATTCCTTTGACAGAGAGCGCAAAGGAAAGGGTTGTGGAATCCTCTTATCATCAAAATTTCCCCAGTTAGAATCTTTCCATGCATGAGGGTCCAAAAAAAATATTGATTTTGGGGAGCGCATCTGAATTCCAAACATTTTTCCACTAGGTCATTTGGGTTTGATTCCTTTTGTTGGCTAGGAGTTCTTTATATCCTTCTTTAATTATGTAGCCTACTACACCCCAACCTATACTATATTAGGAATTTTGATGGAGGGGGGAAGCACCTTTGAGGTACTTGAACAAGATATGGACCTGAGGTTGCAGGTGGGGGAGGGGGGGAGGGGTGTGAGTGATTTTCCAGCTTCCATCCCTTCCAAGAACCATCCTCATTCCATTCTAAGATGACATCATAAATCATATGATATTGTTGCGATATGATCCAACCTTTTAGTTATTCTATCTCACTGTTTTTTAGTAGCAGGGGGGGATCCCATGATTGAGTCTTTCCATAGAAGAATTGATATTCCATTTCCTGGGATCCATGTGGGTTTTTCCTTGATGTGGGGGATGGAAGAGTGAAATATTTTCCAAATGGGAGATCCATTGTGGCTCACTTGTTCTTGATCGATACATATTTTCCTAGTTCCCATTTTGTACTTTTTGAAAATGGTTGTTTCCCACCACTCTTTATTACCAGAGATTAATATCCAAAGAATCTTAGCGACTAAAGATATTTTGGCCAATTCTAGATCCCTTATACCTAGTCCCCTTTCTCTTTGGAGGATGAGACTATATTCCAATTCACAAAATGGAATTTTTTTTGAGTTAGACTTGCCTCCCTACCAAAGGAATTTTTTGATAAGCTAGGCCATATCTTATTTTATTCCCATTGGATCCATAAGAGAATAGAAATGAAAATGGGGGAGGGAGGACAAATCTGATTTGATTAGCACCAATCGCCCTGCAGGACTGAGCCATAACTCACTCAGGAGGGACTTTAATCAAATTGGCAGCCCTAGATATTTAAAGGATTTCCATTCATTAGAGATCGAAAATCCTAGAAATTTAGCAATGCATATTAGGAAGTGAGCTTTGGTGTTCCACACATATATTTGACTCTTGTGGTTATTTATGCAGCCTCTTGATACCAAGATGAAATTATCTAAAAAAAAAAATATTATTCTTTCCATTGTTTTGGAAGCTCCACTCACCAACAGGGTGTCATCCGCAAATTGGGAGTGATTGATTCTCTTAACTCCTCTAGAAATACAAATTCCAAGGATCGAACCATTTGTGCATTCCCATTCTAAATTTTTGTTGAGGGATTCAACCATGAGGAAATACAAAAGGGGGGAAATGGGGCATCCCTGTCTTAATCCTCTGGAGGATTTGAAGAAAGTTGTCGGTCTTCAATTTATCAAGGGAGAAATCCAAGGAGTAGAAATACATGTGCCAATCTAGGAAATGAATGCTTGACGAAACCCAAAAAATTTCAGCGCTTCCTTGAGAAAGACATGACTTACTCTGTCAAAGGCGTTTTCCATGTCAAGCATTATAACCATGCCTGCTTCTCCCCTCTTGAAGCTGGAGTGGATTTCTTCTTGAACTAGAATGAATTTGTCCCAAATTTGTCTTCATGCAATAAAACCACCTTGATTTGGTAGGATCAACGAGTTAAGAAAGGGTTTCAATCTGTTAACAATTATTTTAGACATGATTTTGTAAGAGACATTATAGAGAGAGATGGGTCTAAATCTATCAATGGAGGAAACCCCTTTTTCTTTCAGAATCAGTTCTAAGAAAGAGGATTTTGTAGTTCCTCTCATTCTGTTTGATTTTTGTACATATTTGAGCACTCTGATGAGACCATATTTTATTATGGACCAACATCGCTTGTAAAAATGAAGAGTGAACCCATTAGGTCCAGGAGATTTATCTTGATGGAATTGTCGAATAACTTTAAATATTTTCTCTTCTTCTATTAGCTTATTTAGCTTCATATTGTCCATTTATGTAATCAAGTGCAGGGTGTGGGTAAGAAAAATATTACTTGGCTCTTTTTCGAGGTCACCCTGCTCGGAGTATAGCTTCGAGAAGTGATTTGTAGCTTATTGTTTTATTTGATCAAAGTCACTTATGATTTCGCCAGTTTCAGTTTTTATTTTTGTTATCTGATTTCTCCATCGCCTTGCTTTGGCTTGTCTGTGGAAGAATGCAATGTTTTTATCTCTCACGTGCAACCAAAGGCTTCTAGACTTAAGTCTCCACATGTATTCTTCTTCCACAAGGGAACGCATGTAGTCTCTATGTGCCTCATTTTCCAACTTTAAATCATGATGTTGTACTTCAGTTGCTTCAATTTCCTCTTGGATTTCTTCAAGTTTTTTTTTTTTTCCTGAACTTTGATGTGAGAAGGGAGTCAAGAGATTTTAGATCAAGTTTTTAGGGCACCTTTGGTAATGTTAATTTAATGTTCCCATATGTGTACTAGAGATCCTGAGATCCATTGGTTCCATGAATGAGTGACTAGGGGGGGGAATCAGGATGATCCATCCATGCAGGATTGAACTTGAAGGGGATGAGAACCCAATTAATCTCACGGGAAAAGGCCAGAGATATTGGGAGATGATCTGATCCCACCCAGGGGAGGATTATGGAGGATATTTTTTCCAGCAAAGTGAGGAAGGAGTTTCTAATCAAGAAATGGTCTAGCTTGGATGCGATGTGGCCAGCACCTGCCCTTTTATTATTCCAAGTGTAGGATCCCTTGGTGGAGGGGAACGAGGGGACATCAAAAAGGTCCAAATCCAATATGAGATCATCCATTTTTTCCCAAAATTTATCTCTCACTATGGATCCCCCTCGTTTTTCATTGTTTCTTCTTGTGATGTTAAAATCTCCTGCAATTATTAGGTTTTGAGGGGGATTTCCTTTTGCTAAATCCAGAAGAGAACCCCAACATTGATTTTTTTCCCCATAATTGTTTGGAATATAGACATTGATAATGGTGAGAATCATACCTATGACGTTCATGGAGAGGGTGACCATTAGCCAATTTAAATATTGGTGCCATTCCACTAGTTGCAGAACGTCTGAATTCCACATTGTGCATAAGCCTCCTGAAGCACCTCTAGAGCTTATGGATTTTCCATTTCCTTCTTTCCATATTATTTTCATGTCTTGGAGAGATTCTCGATATTTCATCTTGGTCTCCTGGAGTAGAAGGATTAGGGGTTTTTATGCTCTTATTAGTTTTCTTACTTCCTCTTTTTTTCCCCTACTCCCTAGACCTCTACAATTCCAGGAGACAACTTTCATCACTTACAAGTGTTTTTGTGTGCCCCCCCTTTAGAGGGATGAGAGGGTATACCTTTAACATTATGTGGTTTTCCTCTCTTTCCCTCTCTTTTGAGGGATTCCTCTAGGTTAGATTTAATGCCTAGTTCTTTTCCCCTATCTGTTGTTGCTTCCCGTTTGTTTTTGTTAGTCTTTCTCCCAGATTTTCTTGTTGTAGTGGGTTGGGATATTTTAGGTTCCATGTCACTTTCAAAGTTTCCCCAGTGTTCTTCCTCAAGGATAATTGGAATCCCTTCTAAAGGTTGTGAGGGAAAAATTATCAGGGATTCCCTGTCTCTTAAAGGCCGAGATTCCTTGGATTTTCCTTTTCGATCATCTTTATTTGGAGCTTCCTGATGTGATTCCTCATTGCCTTCTTAGGATTCCAGGTTTTCTTCCCCAATTTTTTCTAGAACTACTAGGTTTTCAAATCTATTATGATTGGACTCCAATATCTCAGATGTGCTTGAGTATTCAGAGTGGGGAAAAGGTGATTTATCTCCTTATCCTTGAGCCTGGGAAGCTGTTGCGGCCTTACCACTAGTATTATTTATTTTCACCTGTTTCCATTGCTCTTGATTCTGCTCCTCTAGCTAGGAGGTTTTCTATTGCACACAAATTTTGGAAAATTTTCCATATTCATGATAGACCTTACATTTAATTGGGATCTGCTCGTAATCCACTTGTTGGATGTATGACTAGTTGTCTAAGGTTAATTGAATCGCCTTAGGTAGTCCTTTTTCGAGATATACCTCTACACAAATTCTAGAACATGCTTGAATTCCATCTCGTGGTTCAACCCGATCAATGTATTTTCCCAGGAAATTTCTTATATTTCTTAGAGTTTCATCATTCCAAGAATGCAGTGGGAGAAAGGGGAGTCTTACCCAGACCGAGACTGTTGAGGGTATGTCATTTTTCAGGATGAAGTCTGGGGTCCATTTGTTGAGATGCATTCCTTGGGATCCCATGAAATATGGACCACTATGAAAGATTAGATCCCTATCTTCTTTTTTTTCAAACAAGAGAACAAAGAACCCCTTACCACAAAATGTTGAGGAGATTTGTCCCTGTATCAAATTCTTCTAGTTTAGATCTAGCCAATGATGCATGGCCTTGGGTGAAGGCCATAGACCTATGAACTATCCGATAAGACTATTCTCTACTAGCCAGAGGGAAAAAGGACGAGCCGATGGTGGATGGATAGGAACCTTGGGAATTTCCTCCATTTTCTTGACGAATCTTGATGGTGCTTGTTTCACTGATTTTGCATAGGAAGAAATTAGCGATTGGAAGAAAAAAATGTCTGGAGGTGGAGGAGAGGATGGGGGGGATCCTCCCCCCACCGACGGATCCATGGGCATGCTCACTACAGGTCGCAAGAAACCCTAGATGCAGAGTTCACGAACATATTTTTCCTTGTAAGTTAACTTTCAAATCATAATATTTAGCAATGAAAGGAATTTGTATTAATTTATTTATTGTTAGAATGATATAAATATATTTTTTATTATAATTTTTATTTTTTTATATAATTTTTATTTTAATTTATTGAAATATTACATTAAACTCTTATGACCATATCTCTAATCTGAAACCTTAACGCTAATATTACCTATTTATTATAAAACTAATTGATATGGCCTATCGCCGTATATCAATGACCTTTATAATGTGGTTGTGCTAGTATTTATGAAATATTTATGCCGATAGGCATACACCTATTGGAAATGGCCATCTTTAATGGGATTTAAATTACAGATGGGATTTTAATGGACGTGATTTCATATGGTCTGAATATTCTTCATCGTCACAATAAATAAAGGGATGTGATTTCAACCATTAACTTCCTTACATGACAAAATATGTTCGTTCATCATTAAAAATGGGGATTAGGGTGATTAGCATAATAATTACAAATGTTGTTATTAATGACTAAATATTTTTTACTGTGTTGAGTCTTGTTAATATTTATCTTTTACTATTGATGGGGTGAGTGGGGAAAGGGTTTTATGGCCACATTTTCCTCGGATGCAAATAGTGCCATGATCAACATGGTATGGATGCCACATTTAGTTGGTGTACATTTTCGTGGGATGCGAAGAATGTCAACATGGTATGGATGTCATGTTTGGCCGGTACATTTTCTAGGATGTGATGCAGGCCTGATAATGCATAATGCTACGTTTCATGTTTGGTGGGAGTTTAAATTAACGCAAACATGGTAATATAAGGCATGAGTATTGAATTGATTTATTTATGTAGAATGTGCTTTCAATTCATGGATTGTCAGATGAAAGAAAGGTCGAGTCCACTCATGGTAGGGGCTATTACATGAAGCTCTCTGCTTGAGGCATTATATAATCAGAAGGAATTCATGAGATCTTTTCCTCGACAGACGGGCATTGATTAAAGTAGGCATGTGGAAAAACCCTATTTCTGGCCTCCTGAGCTAAAAATCTTCTGCAAAGTAAAGTTGAAGGTATATGACGTCATTGCACAAAAGGAAAGATTTATTTTATCTAAATCATGTTTGAATTGATTATAGTCTCTTTCATTTTAGCGAAGTTATTATATTTTTACAGTTTCAATAATCATTCCTGGCTATGGAACAGGCTCAAGCTATCATAATATTGGTTAGGAATATAATGAGTTCTCTTGGATTTGACCCCACAACAATATCTTCAAGTAGGGCTATGAGCTCGCTAAGCACATCATCACTCCATTGTATGGCATGCGTAGGTAGAATTTACATTAAATGGTGACGTTATGGAGATTAAAATTAGTTAAGTTATGAAAAATGTATCATTTATCGGTACCTGAATTTCAAGTGTGCATATATCCCTATTGCTAGGCAACAATCTCTACAACGTTTTCTGGAAAAACACAAGGAGGGGTAATTTGTTGACAACGTCATCATTTTTAAGTTCCTTGTGAATTTTTCAACCATGGTTTTTTTTTCATGTTTGTATCATCCATTTATACATCCATTCACTCACATATTTAATAGGGTAGCTTCACTTCTCAAGGTGTTCATGGCTAAGCATCTCACAAAAGATGGGTTTTCTGCATAATCATATCTTGGATTTTAAATCTGCAATTCCGACGTACGCTGAGACCACCCAATTTAGACACAGTCTTTGGTTCATTGGTTGGAGTGATGGAAATCATGTTGTAAGATAATAATTAAAAATTATCTACATTACATAAAATAATTGTAATTCATACAAAGACCAATAAAAAATAATGTCTTGGAGCAATGGCAAGCATGTTGTATCAAAGACCGATTGTAATAACAGATGACAACCTTAGTAACCACTCCTTATTTTTGTGTCTCACACATTTTGTATTTCAACAATTATTATGAAATATAGAAAGAATAATAGGAGTGTTGTTTTTTTAAGTAATGGTTATATAAGTTGAGGTGTGTGCATTTAAAAGACAATTGGTACTTGCTTTCTCAGTTTTGTGCTTTCAGGTATGCTCTCTTTAGAAGAAAAAAATAAAAGCATGTGTTGAGTTTGGCTTAGTTGCTCCTGATCTATATAATGAATTAACTATAATTATAAAAATTTATAACTTTCAAATCATAATATTTAACAATGAAAGGTATTTATATTAGTTAATTTATTATTAGAATGATATAAAATATAAATTTTATTATAATTTTTAAATTTGTATATTATTTTTATTTTAATTTATTGAAATATTACATTAAACTCTAATGACCATAACCCTAATCTGAAACCCTAACCCTAATATTACCTATTTATTTTAAAATGGGTTGATATGGCTTATTGATGTATATCAACCACCTTTATAATGTGGTTGTGCTAGTATTTATGAAATATTTACGTCGATAGGCTTACACCTATTGGAAATGGCCAGATTCAATGAGATTTTAATTACATATGGGATTTTAATGGACATGATTTCATATGGTTTGAATATTCTTCGTCATCACAATAAATAAAGGGTTGTGATTTCAACCATCAACTTCCTTGCATGACAAAAGATGTCCATTCATCATTACAAATGTGGATCATGGTGATTAGCATAATAATTGCAAATTCTATTATTAATGCCTAAAGTTTTTTTACTATGCTGAGTCCCGTTAACATTTTTACAGAGTCTTTTATTGTTGATGGGGTGAGTGGGGAAAGGGTTTTATGGCCACGTTTTCCTTAGATGAGAATAGTTCCATGATCAGCATGGTATGGATGCCACATTTAGTTGGCGTACATTTTACTGGTATGTAAAGAGGGTCAACGAGGTATGGATGTCTCTTTTGGATGGTACGTTTTCTGGAATGTGAAGCAGGCGTGATAATGCAAAATGCTACGTTTCATGTCTGGCGGGCATTATAATGCAGGCATGGTAATATGAGGCATGAGTATTGAATTGATTTATTTATGTAGTAAGTGATTTTGATTCAAGGATTTTCGGATGAAAGAAAGTCTGAGTCCACTCATGGTAGGGGCCATTACACAAAGCTCTCTGCTATAGGCATTATATAATCAGAAGGACTTTGTGAGATATTTGCCTCAAAAGATGAGCATTGATTCAAGTAGGCATGTTGAAAAACTCTATTCATGGCCTCTTAGCTAAAAATATTCTACAAAGGGAAGATGAAGGTATATGATGTATCCGCACAAAAGGAAAAATTTATTTTATCTAAATCATGTTTGAATTGATTATAGTCTCTTTCATTTTAGAGGAGTTATTGGATTGTTATAGTTTCAATAATCATTCCTGGCTATGGAACAAGCTCAAGATAAAATGACATTGGTTGGGAATATAATGGGTACTCCTGCATCTGACCCCAGAACAATAGCTTCAAGTAGGCCTTTGATCTCATTGAGCACATCAACACTCCATCATATGGAATTCATAGGTATAATTTAGTTTAAATGGTGAAGTTATGGAGATTAAAATTAGTTAAGTTATGAAAAATGAACCATTTATCGGTTCTTGAATTTCATGTGTGCAAATATCCCTATTTCTAGGCAACAATCTATGCAATGTTTTTTGGAAAAGTGCAAGGAGGGGTAATTGATTCACAAACCCATCATCATTTTTAAGTTCCTTGTGAATTTTGCAACCACGTTTTTTCTTTTTCATGTTTGTATCATCCATTTATACATCCATCCACTCGTAGATTAAATATGAAGAATTCACATATGAAGGTGTTCATGGCTAAGCAACTCACAAAAGATGGGTTTTCTACATAAGCATATCTTGAATTTTCAAATCTGCAATTTCGGTGTACGTTGAGACCACCCAATTTAGACACAAACTTTGGGTTGTTGGTTGGAGCCATGGAAAGCATGTTGTAAGATAATAATTAAAAATTATCTACATTACATAAAATAATTATAATTGGTACAGATACGAATAAAAAACAATGTCTTGGAGTGATAGCAAGCATGTTGTATCGGAGACCAACTGTAATAACCAGGCAACAACCTTAGTAACCACTCCTAATTTTTGTGCCGCACACATTTTGTATTTCAAGAGTTATTATGAAATACATAAAGAATGATGGGAGTATTGTTTTTTAAGTAATGATTATATAAGCTAAGGTGTGTGATTTTGAAAGGTAATCGATACTTGCTTTCTTTGTTTTGTGCTTTCTTGTGTGCTCTCCTTATAATAAAAAAATTAAAGCGAGTGTTGAGTATGACTTAGTCGCTCCTGATGTATATAATGGATTAACTATAATTATAAAAATTTATAACTTTAAAATCATAATATTTAGCAATGAAAGGAATTTATATTAATTTATTTATTAATAGAATGATATAAATATATTTTTTATTATAATTTTTAAAATTTCATATTATTTTTATTTTTATTTATTGAAATATTACATTAAACTCTAATGGCCATAACTCTAATCTGAAACCCTAAACATATTCTTAATTATTTATTATAAAACTGATTGATATGGCCTATCAATGTATATCAAACACCTTTATAATCTGTTTATGCTATTATTTATGAAATATTTACGTCGATAGGCATACATCTATTGGAAATGGCCAAATTTAATGGGATTTAAATTACAAATGGGATTTTAATGGACACAATTTCATATGGTCTGAATATTCTTTGTCATCACAGTAAATAAAGGGTTTTGATTTCAACCATTAACTTCCTTGCATGACAAAAGATGTTCGTTCATCATTAAAAATGGGGATTAGGGTGATTAGCATAATAATTACAGATTTTTTTATTGATGACTAAATATTTTTTACTGTGATGAGGATTGTTAATATTTTACAGAATCTTTTATTGTTTATGGGGTGAGTGGGGCAAGGGTTTTATGGACACATTTTCCTTGGATGTGAATTGTGCCATGATCAACATGGTATGTATACCACGTTTAGCCGACGTACATTTTCATGGGATGCGAAGAATGTCAACATGGTATGGATGTTGTGTTTGGCTGGTACATTTTCTAGGATGTGATGCAGGCATGATAATGCAGAATGCTATGTTTCACGTTTGGTGGGTGTTTCAATTAACGTAGGCATGGTAATCTAAGGCATGAGTATTGAATTGATTTATTTATGTAGAATGTGCTTTCAATTCATGGATTGTTGGATGAAAGAAAGGCCGAGTCAACTCTTCATAGGGGCCATTACATGAAGCTCTCTGCTAGAGGCATTATATAATCAGAAGGACTTCATGAGAACTTTTCCTCGAAAAAAGAGCATTGATTCAAGTAGGCATGTGGAAAAACCCTATTTCTGGCCTCCGCAGCTAAAAATATTCTGCAAAGGCAAGATGAAGGTCTATGATGTCTCCACACAAAAGGCAAGATTTATTTTATCTAAATCGTGTTTGAATTGATTATAGTCTCTTTCATTTTAGCGAAGTTATTATATTTTTATAGTTTCAACAATCATTCCTGGCTATGGACTAGGATCTACCTATAATAATGTTGGTTGGGAATATAATGGGTTCTCCTACATCTTGTTTGCATGTTTACAGATAGAGGCAGAGTATGCTTGTTGTCATTGATGGAAAGATTAGAGATTAGCACGATGATGATGAACAAGAGAAAGTGGAAAAACCAGTAGTGCAGCGATGATGTCATGGCAAGATCAAAAGCATAACAGTGAAGAGAAACAGTAATCATTGGATTAGCCATTCTAAATTCATGATGGTCGTCAGATCTGAATTCAGAAAGGAGGAGTGCACAGAAGAGGAGAACAAATCTCAGGCATCAAATCTAAGCACGAGGATCGACTGTTGTTGGATCCAGAAGAACGAGCATGACCTTTAAGTGCAAGATGAAGCAGGCTTACAAAGTCCCAAAAAAAGGGGGACTGTCCATCAAAGAGGACACATGGCGAAAGATCAGAGCACGACAAAGGCTCCATTTTGGATTTTCGCAGATTGGGAAATCCAAAGGAAGGAGGTGCTCTAACCCCTCAAAATCACAATATGCGAGGTCACGAAATGATCCTGGCCATTGGAGCCAGAGGACACCTGGTAAAAGATCAGAGCATGACAAAGGCTCCATTTCAAAGTTTTGCAGATAAGGAAATACAAAGGAAGGAGGTGCTCTAACCCATCGAACTCATGATATGCATAATCACGATGACAATCCTGGCCATTGAAGCCAGAGGACACATGGAGAGCGATTGGGATTTCGCTGACTTGCACAATGGAGGAGTTAAAGGAGCATGGTGTGGGAACTCACAACATGCAAAGTCGCGAAATGAAGCGCTTGAATGTTTGGCCTGTGGTCTTAGCCAAGGTCACATCATCAAAGACTAGAGGAAGGAGCTAGCCTAGATAAGCTCCATTTTAGAGATCGCGACATGGGAGATTCGAGATGCCTCATTACGGGATTCTTGAAATCATGAGTCACGAAAGCACTTTATGGATAAGCGCTTGGTCACATCCAGTGGTCACGAGAAGGGAAGGAGCTATCCCAGCTAAGCTCCATTTCGGAGATCGTGATATGGGATACTCGAGAAGTCTCATCACAATATTTTCGATATGCTCAACTACGAAGTTCCTTTTGATTAGGCCCGTATTCATAGCCGAGGGCACGTGAAGGAAGGATATTTCAAGTTGCAAGGCTCCATTTCATGATTGAGAGTTGGAAGATTCAGAGTGACTCACAACAAAATTCGTGAAACGTGAAACTGCGAAGTGCCTTTTGATTAGGCCCGTGGTCACACCCAGTGGGCATATGGGATAAACACGAGACCCTGTGGGTTTAATCCAATGGTGCTGGTTATTTGGGAATCTGATCGAAGGGCTACTATTTATGTTCACAATTAATTTTTCAGTTACGATTCAGTTAGCACAACTGAATCATGGTTCTTGGATGGTTGGCGATTCAGTTGCTGAGGAATGTTTTCCCTAAGTGATTCGAGGTGTAACTGAAGAGGTTGGTGTGTATAAAAGAAATATGCAGTGACTATGTAGGGTTAGTTGTTATGACTGAAAAATGAAGTAAACTGGGAGAAAGGAAAATCGCAGAATGCACAGTATGAGATCAAACTCAGAAATGATAAACAGAATATGAACAGAGCAGAAGAATAATGAAGCAGAGAAGAATTGTAGAACATAGGAGAAGTGGTAAGAATTGATATATCTGTACAGGTGGTTATTTATTCATTTATTTATAATCAGGGAGGTAGGGTGGTGAATGGGAGGATTGTGGTCCTCTGACATTCAAGTTGGTGCTTAAATATTGGAAGTTGTATCTTCCATCTAGTTGTGGCTAGAAAATAGGGTGGCAGGGTGGTGCTTGGGAAAATATAGAGTTTTTTGTATGCAAGTTGGTGCTTGTATAAGTGGAATTAGTTGCTTCCATCTAGTCGGTGCTGGAACACTCTGGGAGTTGGTGCTTCCTTCTAGTGGGTGCTAGAGAAACCAGAGAGTTGGTGCTCTCAACAAGTTGGAGCTTGTAAAACAGAAGTAGTAGCCTCATATTGAGTTGGTGCTCAAACATAGATGATGTACAGAACTTAAAAGACTGCCTATCATTCGAAGAAGAAGAGGTTTTCTCCCTTTATGGGTTTTCTTGTGAAAATTTGTCTCTGTGTATATCTTATGTGTGACTGATGTTCATTATTTATACTGTTCATATCTTGTATAATATTAATGGTCACTTGGAAGAGATTAAAAATTATTTGATTAACTCATAAATTGTTTAAGCACGGTAACAACTGATTCACCTCCCTTCTCAGATGTCTTAATAATTTCAACAATTGGTATCATAGCGGGTTCCTTTTATTTAAAGGTAGATCTGTAAGCTTAAACATGACAAGTCATGAAGGGAATTCAGCCACTAAGCCTCCTCTGTTTGATCGAACAAATTTTTCCTTCTGGAAGGTTAGAATGAGAACATACTTAATATGATGTTTGGGATGTAGTAGAGACTGGATATACAAAGCCTGTTTTGCTAGCTTCCAAGGATGATAAGTTAGAGTTTATCTTTAATTCTAAGGGAATGAATGCTATCTTGAATGGACTTGTTGAAGTTGAGTTTGTAAAGGTGATGCATCTTGAAACTACCAAAGCAATGTGGGATAAACTTATTAGCAGTTATGAAGGAAATGAGAAAGTA
>SNQJ01S0003525.1:21274-57258 GCA_010110895.2 Picea sitchensis | reverse complement strand
CGTTGCTGGGACCCATTCTTTATTTTCACCATAGTGATGTTCAGGGGGGGTGTTGGAGTTACTGCACACACACCTAGGATTTATCTTTCCTAAGGTTTTTCCTTATTTATTATTCATAATCAGTCATTATCCAGTCTCTTATATTTTAGGGGAGAATATTCCACCTAGAGAATATTCTCTTTCAGTTGACACTTCAGTTTGACTATTTGAGTTGAGTTTAGATGCTTCATTGGTTTTGTCACCATGCAACATTGGGATCATCACTAGCTAATGCGCACTTGCCTTGGGATCATCACCAGACTAGTGCATTACCCTTGTTTCCCTGATTTAACTCCTCACTACTCTTTGTTCAATCAGTTAATTGAAGACTAGTTGACTAGTTAACTCAGCTAGGTGGCAGTTCACTCCCATAACTGCCNCGTTGCTGGGACCCATTCTTTATTTTCACCATAGTGATGTTCAGGGGGGGTGTTGGAGTTACTGCACACACACCTAGGATTTATCTTTCCTAAGGTTTTTCCTTATTTATTATTCATAATCAGTCATTATCCAGTCTCTTATATTTTAGGGGAGAATATTCCACCTAGAGAATATTCTCTTTCAGTTGACACTTCAGTTTGACTATTTGAGTTGAGTTTAGATGCTTCATTGGTTTTGTCACCATGCAACATTGGGATCATCACTAGCTAATGCGCACTTGCCTTGGGATCATCACCAGACTAGTGCATTACCCTTGTTTCCCTGATTTAACTCCTCACTACTCTTTGTTCAATCAGTTAATTGAAGACTAGTTGACTAGTTAACTCAGCTAGGTGGCAGTTCACTCCCATAACTGCCTGAGAGACTAGACTAGGTGGAAGTTCACTCCTGTAACTGTTGGTGTGTGTCCAAATCACTCTAGACCACCACTATGGATCATTAGTTACTCATGTATCCTATATCTATTGTAAATTATTCACTCTTTGAGTGTGGAATACAGTTACTGAGAATTTTTTCGTTCTTTCTCTCCTTCTTCTTATTTCTTCTATTCTCTCTACAAATGTGTGTATCACTATTTAGCTAGATCTATTATGTGTAGGTTCAACACATTTACATTAACAACATCATTTTTAAGTTCCTTGTGAATTTTGCAACCACGTTTTTTTTTCATGTTTGTATCATCCATTTATACATCCATCCACTCGTAGATTGAATAGGATGGCTTCACATCTCAAGGTGTTCATGGCTAAGCGGATCACAAAAGATGGGTTTTCTACATAAGCATATCTTGGATTTTCAAAATGCAATTCCAGCATACACTGAGGTCACCCAATTCAGACACAGTATTTGGGTTGTTGTCTAGAGCGATGACAAACACTTTGTAATATAATAATTAAAAATTATCTACATTACATAAAATAATTATAATTGGTGTGGAGACCAATAAAAAATAATGGCTTGGAGCAATGGCAAGCACGTTGTATCAGAGACCAATTCTAATAACCAGACAACAACCTTAGTAACCACTCCTAATTTTTTAGTGTCACACATTTTGTATTTCAACAATTATTATGAAATACATAAAGAATAATGGGAGTGTTGTATTTTTAAGTAAGGGTTATATAAGCTGAGGTGTGTGCATTTAAAAGGCAATCGCTACTTGATTTTTCAATTTTGTGCTTTCTCGTGTGCTCTCTTTATAAGAAAAAAAAACAAAGTATGTGTTGAGTTTGGCTTAGTAGCTTGTGATGTATAGAATGGATTAAATATAATTATAAAAAATTATAACTTTCAAATTTGTTGGCACAGGGGCAGACCCAGGGTTCAACGCTTAACAACGCACCAAAAAAAACCCGACTACCGGCCATTTTGGTGACACCTGCGAAGCAGGAAAAGTCTCACCCGAGGTAGAAGCAAGGGGGGGTTACAGGATCCAGGTGTCTATAACCAAGTTGGGACACAGATCTGTGATAGTAACACTTTGCAGGGTATTCTATTAACACTTAGATATGGCATGCATTAGTTTCCTGATCTTATTAACATCGCAGAACATACCCAAAAATAGATCGACGCAATAACAATAAATTATTATATATATTGAGCACTTAGCATTGAGTTAGATCTAACATTAATTTATCTTGAACACAAGTAAAGCACTAAGAAATAACAGATCTATCTATCATACATAATAGTCAAAGCATTGAGCATATTCATAACATAAACAACATAGCACAGAGCAAACCAAAGACAGAAGATATACGTGGTTCACCCCAGTGTGGGGATACATCCACCAATCACTTTGCCTTCTTTATTATTCGTCTGAATCTTACATTCGTTCGCTTTTGTTCACTAAGCCACAGAGTCAAGATTCGCATTAGACTGGAGATTTGTGCATTGAGCACTAGATCCTCCTTCCCAAACTAAGTCAAGGCACAGAGCCAATCCTCTATCAAGAACAAAGCCTTACTTACATACATTCCCTTGCACAGAGCTAATCACATTACTTGCACTAATCTCTGAAAACTTCTTATTAAAGAATCTACATTCTTACTTATTTATACTTTTAAAATCCCTTACAATAAGGCCTAATCATGGGTAAACCCCATGGGCCGACATCCCATAAACCCTTTACAAAAACCCTATAGAATCCCTTACTAGGTCCACATATCCCACAAATAAGTGAGATCCACGGTCTAGCTCCGCCTAGGCACTCCTTCTTCCAAAGTTCAAAAGTGGTCCAAACCTAACCAAGATTTCCTCAAAACTTGGTCGAGGGCCAACAGGCCCCCAACACTCACCTGTGACTCATTCTGAGTCACTCAGGTCTGGTCAATGTTTCTTTGAAGGCCTTGATCTTAACTCGAGCTACCTCAACTTGTTGCTTCGCCTGAGCCTGCTGCTCAATGAGCTCCTGGATCATCTTCTCTATGATGGGACCTTCCAGGCGTTGTTCTACTGTTGCAACTACTTGGTCCAATTACAAGCCCTATCCATCAATCTCTTTGAACACCTTGCAGGATTCATCCTGCATAGGTTGGAGCTTCTGGGTGACTTCCATTACCTTTCTCTGTAGGGAAGTGATATGTTGTTGTACTACACACTGATCCTAGGATATTTTCATTCTTTCAACTGCGGTGACCAGCTTCATCTGCACCTGCATGGAAAATTCTTGTTGTTGCGCCTCCTGTAACTGCACTTCCATCTTTCTTAGCTCTAGATCCTTGGCAAGGCATTTGTACATCTGTGCACTTCTATCACTTATCTGTTTTCACTCCAAGGAAAGGGATATTGTCCTTAATACTGTGTTCTTAGCGGTTTCCTACCTCTGGTCACTCACCTCCTGCGGGGTGCTCGGTACTACTTGAGCCTCCAATTCTGTTATCCTGGCTTGAAGTTGTTGGATGGTCTCAGAGAGATTTACTACTTGAGCCTCAACCGAATCATGTTCCTCCTGTGCCAAGCCTAGTACAGAGTGACATGCTTTACTCACTACCTCTTTGATCGTGACCCACTCTGTGAGAAACTTCTCCTTTTCTCTCTGTAGCTGGGCTTTGTCCTCCTGGATCATCGCCCAAAACTATTCTCTCTCACTTTCATAGGCAGCTACATTGTACCATGCTACTTGTAATTGTTCTAAGAATTCATCTTTCTCTTGTTTCAAGGCTTATATATCCTTCTCCTTCTCTTCCTAGACTCTCTGAAGTCGATCTTCTGTCGCATCTACAAGTCTCCTCAATTGGGCTGGTTCATCCCCCAATTCTACAATTTGTGACGTAGTAGGTACTGCGCGGACCAAACAAATAGCTTGATGTACTTATTTCAATTCTTTTTAGATCCTTCCATATAGATCCTCTTGCTTCTCTCCATATCTCTGCAAGATATCTCAGAAGCGTCCTCCATATCTCTGCAAACCAAATCGATATCATCCTCTATGAGCGTGGCCTCTATCTGGGGCTTATTAGCGCGTGTCTTCTTCCTTGCTGAAGGTTTATTTGGAGAAACCTTCCACTTCTGTGGTGTTACTGTCCCAACAGGGGGATCCTCAAGTGGAGGGGTGGTAGAGTCACCTCC
This sequence comes from Picea sitchensis, assembly GCA_010110895.2. Classification (NCBI taxonomy): domain Eukaryota; kingdom Viridiplantae; phylum Streptophyta; class Pinopsida; order Pinales; family Pinaceae; genus Picea; species Picea sitchensis. Next base: position 53,208 of record SNQJ01S0003525.1, on the reverse strand, counting down.
TCCTTGTCCTTCTTCTCCTTCATTTCCTCCTCCCTATCCTTCTGCTTCATCTCCTCCTCCTCCTCCTAGCGAGCGAGACCCATTATCTTCAGAAGCATTGTCCTCCTCATCACTCTCTATATCCTGGACCTCCTCCTGCTTTTTTTTCTTCTTTATCCCAATGGATTGGCCAACATGCTCGACCTGGGTGACAATGGGGCTTCCTATGGTGTTAGTTTCAGAGAGTTCTGCATCAGCAACGGGTGAAAAGAATTCCTCCGACCACTCCTTCGTAATCTGCTCCATGTCTTCATCTGTTAGCTTGTAGTACGACTATAAATCTTCATGGTTCTCGTCTCAGTGCGCAGTGATGTAGATGAAATGTGGATTTGCATGGAACTTTGCTATTGGTCAGTACTGGTGCAGGGTGCGTAGTGTCATGCATGGAAAGGATTCAATGGAAAACTTCAATTGCTAATAGTATGCATGAAAAACAGAATTGGACTGCCACTACTTCATCTTGTCATTGGTGTACCAAAAGGTGGAAAACCTAGCGGCCAACAGCTCCAAGGGTTCGATATCTAGGAAGGTGGCTCCTTCAATCATTTTCCATGTGACAAATGCGATCAAAATTATCAGCTAGCTATATTGAAATTCATATCCCAAATCCTGGGCTTCGCGACAATATTTCTCTAGCTCATTGACAAGGTAACTCGCCCAGTTCATCTGCATGCCCTCCACACATTTTCCTGTGAGGTGCACCATGAACCCGGTGACTTGTGTGGGGTGGTTCTTCCTTACAACCTTGCCAACTATGAGTTTGAAAGTGAGTTGCACTGTGCCATCCTATATAGACGCTACCTTGTAACCTCGCTTTCCTTTTTTTACTTCGTCATAAGCTTCCTTGATGAACTGTGCCAGGAGCAGTCTGAGGCCTTCCCTAGATAAAACTGTTGAGGGTCAGGTCCCTTCATGCTTAAGCCTATGATATGGTGGATCAACGTCAGATCCATGGTAATCCTTCAGTTGAGCCACATGTCTCTTCCATGATAGCACGATAGGAGGATTTTAATGCAAGCGTTAACCTCTTGGTGATGGCCAAAATGGGGAATATTCATTACATTTAGCACGATGGACTACACCAATCCCTTAATCCATGGATGGGAGATGAGGTGAGGCTTCTTCCCAGTTGACTTCGTCAAGTAGCGGTGGGGTTAGCATAGCATAGTTCTTCCTATCTCCTAAATTGAAGTCATTGTTCTTTAGTAGCGAGATTTGTCCTAACTGACTCCCGACTACGCGTATTCCTTTCAAAATGTACAGGGTGAATATGGTGTTCTAAAAATATCATGGGATGCTTCCACGGTTAACAGCGCCAACCAAAGGTGGGATATATCACTGTGTTCAATTTTGTGATTGCTATGTCTTGTTTTTTTTTCCTTTAAATATAGCTTTGTTTATTCTTCTGCTACACAACAAGTGGTATCAAAGAAGGTTATTTGAGTTGAGTGAGATTCTACATGTGAGGAAGAATTCCTACAGAATCGAAGTGTGGAGATTCAATATGAGCATTGGAAGAACAAAATTCATGTGCCACGACAAATTCATTAAGGGGGCATTTTTTTTTCTCCAATGCACCCTACACTATGTGTCGGGAGGGTATTTTACCTTGGTGCAATAAGAACAATAAGAGGTGTGATAACCGTGAAGGTTTGTTATGTTATTGGATGCACATGGGTATGAATTTATACGCATAATGAAAGAGGTTTCTTATTTTATTATACACATAAAATGAGGTACATTCATACACTTTTGAGGTATAAAAGCTTGTTTTTTTGTTGAATACATTATAAGAGGATCGATTTTATAAATCGGTGGAGGTTTACCTTTAAGAGGTGGATGTTTTTTGTTTAGTGAAACAGGTTTTAAAAGATATATATTCAATATTTTTTGAAATAACCTTCTTTTTTGGGTTTAATCTTAAACTTTAAGACTGGTTACACCACATATTATAAAGAGCTTGGTCTATTATAAGTTGTAGTCTTTTGGGAGGTTTTTTGTGCTAATGGCGAAAGTGCAGAGTTCTAACTTTGAGGTGGAGAAATTTAGTGGTAAGAATAAATTTGAGCTATGGAATCTCAAGATGGAGGATATTCTTGTGCAACATGGATTGCAAAAGGTGTTGGCGGAAAAAAACAAAGAAAATGGAAATCATGATAGATGAGGACTAGGAATATCTAGATGCAAGAACCCTTAGTACCATTCGTTTGTGTCTAGAAGATGAAGTGTTGTTTAACATCACTGGAGAGGAGACAACAACAGGTTTGTGGAATATACTAGAAACTATTTATATGAAAAATTCCTTGATGAACAGAATCTTCTTGAAGAGGCAGTTGTACAACTTACGGATGAAAGAAGGTACAAAAATTGTTGATCATTTAAATGTTTTCAATACTCTAATTTGTCAATTATCTAGTATGGAAGTAAAATACAAATATGAGGACAAGGCAATTACATTGTTGTGTTTGTTTCCTAAGTATTGGGATCATTTGACCACATCTATTTGGTTTAGCACAATAGATTCCATTGATTTTGATATTGTTGTGGAAGCTATGTTTTCTGAGGAAATGAAGAGAAGATTTGGTAAAGAAACATCAACAAGAGAAGCAATGGTGGTTAGAGGTCGATCTACAAAAAGAGGGAAATATCATAGAGGTACATCAATATCTAAGTCAAAAGGCAAGAAGGGTAAGAAAAAATGTGGGTTCTGTGGAAAATATGGGCATCTCAAGAAGGATTGTTGGAAAATATAAAAAACATCCAAAGAGAACTCCACAAAGGAAGCAAAGGAACCTAATTCAGTTGAAACAAGTTCAGGTTCATTTTAAAGTATGGTTGATGGGGTATTGTCTACTTGTGATGTTTCACATCAACATCAACATTAGTTGTTACATTTTAGTGTGTCCATCCACATGTGTCTTCATAGAAATTGGTTCTCAACTTACCAATCTATTTACGATGGTGTTGTTTTTATGGGAAATGATTTTTCATGTAAAATTGTTGGGGTTGGTAGCATCCAAATTAAAATGCATGATGGTATTGTAAGAAAATTAATAGATGTGAGACATGTACCAAAACTTAGCAAGAACTTAATAACTTTGGGAGTTCTATATTATGTTGGTTACAGGTGTACAACTCAAGGTGGAGTATTGAAGGTGTCCAAAGGAATCTTAGTAGTCATGAAGGCAAAGAGGATCGGGAACCTTTATCAACTTGAAGGAAGAACTGAAATAAATCAGGCAGTGGTAGCATATGAAGGTGGAAGTGACTCTATTCATTTATGGAATCAACATTTGGGTCATATGTGTGAGAAAGGTATTAAGGTAATGGTTGATCGTAAGTCACTTCCAAGTTTAAAGTTTCTGAATTTGAATTTCTGCAAGTATTGTGTTTTTGGAAAATAGTATAGACAAAAGTTTAAAACATGAAGAAATATAAACAAAGGTATTCTTGATTACATTCATTTAGATGTCTGGGGACCATCCCCTATGTTGGCATGTTTATCAGGCAGGTCTGCTTGTCATTGATGGCAAGATTAGAGTATGCAGCGATGGAAAAACAGGGACAATGAAATCTCAAAAGAGAAATTGCAATGGTGCACGCAGAGTGCAAGAGTGTGTTTGTTCATTTGATGGAAAATAGGCAGGCAAGGAAGATCAGCAGCGCATGGATAATGGAAAGGAAAGATCAGAAGCGTAAACTCCACTTTAGAGTTTTGGATACCAGGAGATTGAGAAGTCAAGAGTTGAGACCCTTCAACACATGAGTCCCAAAGTTGCGAAATCCGGAATCCTGAACTCCCAAAATAGGCACATAAACGAAGAGTTTCGCAAACTGGGAAATAACTCAATTTTGGAGTTTCGGATACTAGGAGTTGGAAGAGTCAAGACTCTTCATCATCAAGAGTCCCAGAATCATGAAATGTGAAACACCAAAATCTCGGAAGAAGGAGGACAATTTCGGGTACCGGGAGTTGGAAGAGTCAACACTCTTCATCATCAGGAGTCCCGGAATCGTGAAATGTGAAACACTAAAATCCATGAAGAAGGAGGACGATTTCGGATACCGGGAGTTGGAGATGTCAAGAAATCTTACTATAGGAGTCTCGAAGTCGAGAAATGTGAGATTTCAAAATGTCAAAGACTCCATACTGTAGGTTCGTATACTGGGATTTGGAAGAGTCAAGTGACGAGACTCTTCATTGCAAGAATCGCAAAAGGCCAAAATGTGAAATGTTGAAATGATCGGAGCTAGTGTAACCAAGATCCATTTTGGAGCTTCAGATACCAAGACATGGAGCATCAAGAACTCATCGCCACAGGAATGCCGAAGTTCCAAAAAGAGAAATCATGAAAGAAATATATGGATAAGCGCTTGGTCACCTCTCGTAGTCACATGGTTGAAGAATTATAGAGAAAAGATTGAAGAAGCAATCTCCATTTCAGAGATCATGACTTGGAGAGTCGAGATGCCTCACAACAGGATTGCTGAATTGCCGAAATGCCGAAATGCAAAACACATTTTGGCTCAGCTTGTGGTCACAGCCATTGGTCACATCGGCAGAAGATGAAGGAAGGAGCTAGTGCAACCAAGCTCAATTTCGGAGTTTCAGGGACCTTGACATGGAGCATCAAGAAACTCTACCACAGGAATGCTGAAATCCCAAAATGTCGAAATGCGAATTAAACACAAGATCCTACAGATCCAATCCAACGGTGTAGGTGAATTCAAGTGTGATCGAAGAGCTACTGTTGCACTTCAGATTGTGACTGCCAGAAACGAATGATGGCTTTTGCCAAAGGAATCAAACATGCTTCAGTGTGATCACCAAAGAATATGAAGAGGCTCGAGGCATCTTCCAGTGGAATGAAGATGATTCTTAGAGGTGGTTAACAGATGGAAGAGTGTTGGAGCCTGTAACTACAATAGAGAGGATTAGCTTGACTTTGATAGAGAAGACAAAGAGTCTCAACTACGAGATAGGATAAGGAATCTCAGATTAACACCTAGTGATGATGGACACATGGATCTAACTGTTGGATTACTGAGAGGGGGGGTGAATCAGTAATAACGTAATTATAATCCCCTTTCTTCAAATGTTATATCAATGTAGAATTATTATCCATATCAATGTAGAATTATTATCCACAATGAGTGCATTAAATAAACAATCACACACATGCACAATACACCAAGAATTAATGGAACCAAATCGATAAAACCACAGAATGCTTTTTCTTTATATGTCTTGAAGAATTACATTCATTGGAAGCACTAACTTCCTTTTTTCCGCCTACAACTAGAAGGAGGCTCCAACCCCTAGTTTCAGTTGGCAACTTGAGGGAAGCTCCAACTCCCACCTCTCTGGCTACAACCGTAAGGAGGCTACAACCCCTTATAATCTCCGGCTCCAACCGGAAGGTAGCTAAAACCACATATCCTTGCCCCATCCAACCACCCTAAAGTATAAGTAGAATGATGGAATCAATCAGCCACACTATCATTGTGAGATATACCGTTGTAAACCTCGTATCAATAAATATGAACCATGCATCAACTCACAGATACCATAAACAAGTGTATCAACCATGCACCAACCTCGTACTATAAACAAGTGCATCAACCATGCACCAACCTCGTAATAAACCTCGTATTCATAAACAAGTGCATCAACTGCACCAACCCTGTAATCAACTCACAGCACTATATAAACAAGTTCATCAACCATGCAATAACTCGTAATCAACTTGTACCATAAATAGTGCATCCAACCATGTACTGCTATGTACCAATCATGTGTCAACTACTCATGAATCCATGACTTGTCAATAAGTACCAACATCATCAACTATACACCTCCATGTATGTGCCAACTCATCAATCCACTGCCTGTCCATGTACTCAACATGTACCCCAACCAAAAGCTCTCAACAATTTCATATCATCAAAATCTGATTTGTAGCTCAGAATAGACCCGGTGTATCTGATCACATTCCCGCAAACCCTCCTTAACTTTAATAATAATGTGATTTCAGCATTTTCATCAAACTTCTTTCTTTTAGTCTCAATATGCCTAGTTTTGGATTAGTCAACCCTAACTTGAAGTAATCATAACTTTGAATCTATAATGGTAAAGATCTGAAACTGATACAAATGTTCTTCAAGCAGGTTTTTATGCAATTCCTCCAAGTGGCACTACTTGAAACCTCCTTTAAAAGGAGTTATAGAAAATGACATACCTTAAGAATTCTAGCTTATTCTAGAGAGCACCTTGTAGAGCGTGCCCTGCACAAAATATTTGATGAAAATGATATGAAACTATTAAAATACATACTAAAGATCATACCCTAACCAACACATTTTTCTCATAATTGAATTTGGATCTGTTATGAAGAAGTTATAACGTTTTTAATTCAAAACACCGATTTTGACTAGTTTCAGACTGGCCACAAACCCTATTTTCACAGAGTGTAACTCCAAAATACAACGACCCAATAAGCTAAATTCTTGAACCACACCGATACTTTGATATTTTTTTTCACTTGAATATAAATTTCAGGATCTGAACTACATACAAAAAAAGCATAGCGAAAAATGGTGAGATGACCTGAAAAATAACATACCTTAGAAAGCACCATATCAAAGAATTTATCCCTTCCTTGCATTTCGGCCTTCTTTTCACTTTCCTCAGAATTTTGGCTTAGATATCATTTTAAACCTCATACACCTATAGATATTCAATGCTCAAGTGTGATCTCAAAATGAGAGAGCCTTGCCTCATTTATACTCTCCAAGTAGCCTTTTAAAACATATTCCAGGTCACTTGGCCCCCACTTTCCTTATTTTAGGTTGGATCCACTTCTAATTTCCTCTCCATTAAAATTATTATTGAAATAATTTATTTTGTATTCACTTTGAATTATAATACACTCATCAATTTCACTTTTATTATTTACCTTTAAAATCTTTTTAAACCACTTTGTTTACTTTGACCTTTTGGGCTTCTAGATGACATATGAGGGTCCCTCCAACTTCGTAAGGCCATAACTCAAACCGTGGAGGAGTTATGTGACGCTCTACATACCACCAGAAATGGAATGACATGTACTATCCATATAGAATAGTATTATCTGAAAATATATCATAACTCATACCATTACCCATCAAACAAACTTCGGTCTATTACCCAAACCTGGGTCTTCCAACTTTTCATGGCCATAACTCTAACCGTAAGGAGTTATGTATGCCTCCACATACCAATCGAAATGATACATGATAAGAACTATCCATCTAGATATTTTCCTAACAAATTCACTTTCATTCATCTCATTATTCCATAATTAAGGTTCTCTTACTCCACAAAGCATCTTCCTGAGGGCTTTCACCATAAGGGGACCAATTTTGGAGTTCATCCATATTTACTTCTTTATCAACCATGAAAAATAATAATGAGTCATATTTACATCAAACATTGGGTCCATTAACCAAAACTTTGTGCTACAGTCTTTCTTTCAAGGGTTGACATCAATGACAACCAACCTTAATCAACAATCTCCCCTTTGGCATTGATGGCAACACTGATGCAAAACTGAAATTATGACATGCAATACTGAAGTCATACCAATCATGCTCCCCATGTGACCATCAATCCCCTTGGAACCATGCCTCTATCCTTTACATCCCATAAATCTCCCTTTTTCATCAATGGCAGTATCTTTCCATCCTAGTTGCTCACCCTGAAACACTATCCTCTTATGGTGATTCCTCGTGTACACATCTAAGACATATAAGAGTACATTCAAAAAAGCTGCCCATTTTGAGAAATAAATCCACGTCTTTGACGAAGATATTCAAAGGCTTCGGAAGTGGTTTTGTAAAGATGTCTCCACTTGTTCTTTTGTGCCCACATACTCAACTCGATGTTCTTTTCTACAACCCGCTCCCATAGAAAGTGATAATTTATCAAAATGTGCTTCATCTTAGAATGCATCAATTGGTTTTTGAGATAATCGATGGCACTTTGTATTAGTCCTAACATATTGGAATGGGTTCATCATACTCAACTTGTATATATGTCAAAGTTTGTTTCATCCAAAGAACCTGTACAACATGTTGCTACTGCAACATATTCTCACGGCTGTAGATAGAGATAATCATGATTGTTTATTCAGTCATGATACCAAACACTTCACCTGGTAGAACGTCAGTCTAATCGGTAAGCTTCATTTGGTCATCAATACAACCCGCTTCCAATCGACTGTAGGCCATAAGTGATAGATTCTTTCCTTTGGATACCATAATCCAAACCCTTCGTCTTTGAGATATCCTCAAGATCCTTACCTAATACATGTGATTCCTTTGGTGCTGCTTTGAAATCATGCCACCTCGGGTCCAACCTACTGCATTATATCTAGTTTGATGTCACATTATAGTAGGCTGCCAACTCACACCTATATTGCCTCGACATGTAGACTTTGAATCATCATCTTTGCTCAACTTGCAACCGGTTTGCATGGGAGGTATAACTAGTTTGCAATCTTCCAATTATGAACCCTCTTAAGTATTTCATGGATATACTTGGTTTGAGAAATAAAATTCCTTGGTTTCTTTGACATATCTGAAGTCCCGTAAAGAAGGATAGTTCTCCGGCAATGACATTTCAAATTCACTGCATGTCTTTGCAAATTTCCGGCTTTAACCTGCCATCATCACTACTAAAAATAATATCATCAACATAAACTTCAATTAATAAAATATTACCTTGACTTACCTTGATGTAGAGGTTCCTTTGTTCCAGACTTCCTTTCTGAACCCCCTCGTCATCAGATACGGAAAGGGAATGGAAGGAATGGAAAGGAAAGATGGATGGAATGGACGGAATGGAATGGACGGATGGAAATGGATGGAAAGAAGGAATGGATGGAATGGACGGAAGGATCTGGATGGACGAATGGAGGAAGGAAAGGAGGATGGATGGAATGGAATGGAAGGAATGGAATGGATGGAAATGGATGGATGGACGGATGGACGGATGGAATGGGAGGATGGATGGACGGAAAGGACGGACGGATGGATGGACGGAATGGACGGAATGGATGGACGGAATGGATGGATGGACGGAGGAAATGGAATGGAATGGATGGATAATGGATGGAAAGGAAATGGATGGACGACGGAAATGGACGGATGGAAGGATGGATGGAGGATGGATCGGAAATGGATGGACGGATGGAGGATGGAGGACGGATGGATGGATGGATGGAATGGATGGATGGAATGGATGGAGGAAGGAATGGATGGACGGATGGATGGACGGATGGATGGAATGGAGGATGGATGGATGGAATGGAATGGAATGGATGGATGGACGGAATGGAATGGAAGGAAATGACCCCTCAGTTTCTCAAGAACCGAGGGAAGCTCCAACTCCCACTCTATGGCTACAACCAAAAAAGGAGGCTACAACCCCTATATTCTTTGGTTGGCAACCCCAAGGTGGCTACAACCACTTGTCCTTGCCCCCATTCCGCCACCCCCAAGTAGAAGTAGAATGATGGAACCACTGCCACACTATCACAATGATATATACAATGTAAATCTGTACCAATCAACATACACCAAAAAAAACTATAACAACATGTACCAAACAACATGTACCATAAACAAGCATCAACCATGCACCAACCCTTGTACTATAAACAAGTGCATCAAACTATGTACCAACCCGGTAATCAACCTCACTATTCAAATACCATGTACTCAACCATGCACCAACCTCAGAATCAACTCAGACATAAACAAGTGCATCAACCATGTACAATCATGTAATCAACTTGTACCATAAATAAGTGCATCCAACCATGTACCAAGTATACCAACTATGTGTCAACTACTCATGAACTATGAGACTCAAACCATATGTACCAACATCAATAACTATACCATGTATGTGCCAACTCATCGGGCCACTGCTCAACCATGTACTCACATAAAAATTCTCAACAAAGCTCCCTCAACAATTTCTTAATCATCAAAATCTGATTTGTAGCTCAATATAAATTCGTGTATCTGATCACATTCCCCAAACCTTCCTTAACTTTTAATAGTAAGACTAGCATTTCATCAAACTTTTCTTCTTTTTAGTCTCACATGCCTAGTTTTGGATTAGTCAACAACCCTAACTTGAAGTAATCATAACTTTTAACCTATAATGTATAAATATCTGAAACTGATACAAAATGTTCTTCTAGTATGTTTTATACAATTTCTCCAAGTGGAACTACTTGGAACCTCTCGTGAAAAGGAGTTATAGCAAAAATGACATAATCTTTGCTGGAATTTCCTATTTATTCTAGAGAGTTTAATCTTTAGAGCATTCCTCAAGACAAAAAATATTTGATGAAATGATATAAAAATATTACATAGAATATAAAGACTGTAAACCTAACCAACACATTTTGTCTCTACTTGAATTTGGATCTATTATGAAGAAGTTATGACGTTTTTTACCCTCAAACACCCGATTTTGACTAGTTTCGTGGATCTGCCACAAACCCTATTTTCCATAGAGTGTAAACCCAAAATACAACGACCCACAAGATGAATTTTTAAACCACAGATACTTGTATATGTTTTATCACTCCATAGAAATTTTAGGATCTGAAGCATTATAGAAAAAAGAGCAGCTTAAAAATGGTGAGATGACCCCAAAATAACATACCTTAGAAAGCACCATCAAGAATTTATCCTCCTTTGCATTTCTGGCCTCTTTTCTTTACTTTCCTCTAGAATTTCAGCTAGATATCATTTTTAAACCTCATACACCTATAGATATTCAATATTCTCAAGTGTGATTCAAATGAGAGAGCCTTGCCTCTTATTTATACCTCCAAGTAGCTTCCTTAAAACACATTCTAGGTCACTTGGACCCACTCCCTCCTTATTTTAGGTTGGGTCCACTTCTAATTTCTCCATTAAATTATTGGCTTAAAATAATTTATTTTGTATTCACTTTGGAATTATAATACACTCATCACTTCACTTATTATTTACCTTTTAAAAATCTCTTTAAACCACTTTTGATTACTTTGACCTTTGGGGCTCTCTAGATGACATATGAGGGTCCTCCAACTGTGAAAGGCTTAAGCAACTCTCAAAACCGTGAGGGAGTTATGTGACGCTATACATACCACCAGAAATGGAAATGGACATGTAATATCCATATAGAATAGCATTATCCAAAAATATATCAGAACTCTTACCATTACCCATCAAACAAACTTGGGTCCATTACCCAAACCTGGGTCTCCAACCCCCTCATGGCCATAACAATCTAACCATGAGGAATTATGTGACGCCCACATAACCAATCAAAATGAAATGACAATAACTATCCATCTAGGATATTTTCCCAAAAAATTCACTTTCCTTCATCTCATTATTCCATAATTAAGCATGGGTTCTTACTCCACAAAGTGTCTTCCCATGAGGGTTTCACCATATGGGACCACTTTGAGTTCATCCATTTACTTCTTTATCAACCATGACGAAAAAATAATGAGTCATATCTACATCAAACATTATTGGGTCCATTACCCAAAACTTTGTGCTACTCTGTCTTTCTTTCAAGGGTTGACATCAATGACAAACTCAACCTTAATCGATCTAACCGCCAGAGAAGATGAAGAGTGAAAATTATGATCTAGCAGAGCACTCGACATGGAGAGAAAGCATGCACAAGGTGCACATAGACTATAAGTATGTATAACAAATAAGAGAGGGGTTTTTGTTTTTGTGATGGATTTAGGAGTGTAGAAGGAGTGTGCAAATACCTGGAATAAGGCAGAAGAGGATGGTGCATTGAATGGACATGCATGATAGAGCATAAAAGGAAGAAGCACTAAAATCACAAGTTATGTGTGCAGCAAGATAGTGAGACACTAAATGAAGGTTGATGTGCTTTGCAGAGAAAAACAGAAGATTAGAAATTGTAAGAAGATGCAGACAAAGAGACACAGATACAGGAGAACAGAGTACCATAGCAAAACAATAGTAATAAGCCCGGTAAGCCAATGATAAATATTGTATCACCGTGATAAATTTATAAATAGCAAACTTTATATTTCTGCAGTAGGGTGGTTCTAGGGAGGATTGTTGTCCCCTGGGGCTGTTCAAAGTGGGTTCTGTCAGTGAGTTAGAAGCTTCCATCCGGCTACAAATGTAAAACCAGGGTTGGTAGGGTGGTGCAAGTGAGAATTGTTGTTCTTGCTCTTATAGGTTGGTTGCCCACATGATTGGAATTTGGTGCTTCCATCTAGTTGGTGCTAGAACACTGGGGAGTTGGTGCTTCCCCAGTTGGTGCTAGAGAAACTAGGGAGCTGGTGCTTCCCTCTAGTTTCATAGGAGAAACTTAGAGAGTTGGTGTCTTCTCACCGTCACAGCTTGCAAAACAGACGTTGCGGTCTCATTATGAGTTGGTGTTCATATGTATGATAATTTAAAGAATGTAAAGATTACTTATCATATAAAGAAGAAGAGGTTTTTTCCTTAGTGGGTTTCCTCAGGAAATATACATCTCCTCGTGGTATCTCTCATGTGGACTCATGTTGAATGTGCTATTACTTATTTCCTACATTATTTATTTCATTGAGTGCTTTGTAAGAGTTAAAATAAGCATAATTGCTTGCCCGTGAATAACCGATTCAAACTCTCTGCCTTCCAACAATTGGTATTAGAGCCACCCCTTTATCTAAGGGCAGATCCTAGAGTTGTTTACGTTAAGCCATGAAGGAAATTCAAACTAATAAGGCCCTCCTGCTCAATGAACAAACTTTGCCTCGAAAGTTATTAGAATGAGGAACCCACATAATACTTTAGGTGTAGATGTCTCCGATGTGGTAGACAAATTTGCTATGTAAATCCAGCTTGTACTAGGCTAATAAGGATGACAAGCTAGAATTTAGCTCAACACTAAGGCTATGAATGCTATTCTGCGTGGGCTTCCGTATGCACTGTGAAAAAGTTATAAAAGAATCTAGGAACTCACAAAGAAATGTGTGGGACAAACTCATTAGCAGAATGAAGGTAATGAGAAGGTAAGGACGCAAAGCTTCAAACCTGCAGAATATAGTTTGGAAATCAACTAAAGATGAAGGAAGATGAACCTGCTGGAAAATACTTTCTAAGAGTAGAAAAATGGTAAATGCAATGAAATCACTTGGTGAAAAAAATTGAGGGACCCTTTATTTAGTTCTTAAAATCTTGAGATCTCTCCCAGAGAAGTTCAACCAGTCTCTATCATAGAAGAACTTGATGATCTAAAACCTTGGAGTTTGATCAACTTCTAGGAACAATGACCGTGACATGAAATGAGAATAGTTAAAGATAAACCCACCTCCGTGAGAAGCATCATTTAAAGAAGACAAGAATGAGGACTCTGAAACATCAAATTGAAGCAAAATTTTGAAGATACCCAAGAAGGGATCAGGAAAATACAAAGGTAAACTCATTTTCAAATGTTTCCCCCAACCGCAGGATAGGTCATTTTGAAAATAAATGTCCCCAATAAAGGATCAGAACGTGGATGATGAAAAGAAGTACAAACACATAAATTTCCTTAAAGAGAATAACTTTAAGAAGAAAATTCTTTTGTAAACAATGATGATGATCCTTCAGATGATGTAAAGACAAATGACTCCCTCATTGAAGATAAACTAAAATGAATTCATTTACCTTATGGCCAAAGAGGATTATGATAATAATGCCATGTGGAGGATGTTAATGAAGAATAGAAGTCAGTGGGTTGATATGGAAGGAGAATTGATCTAATCGGAAGAGATTGATGTGACTAAGAATCAAGAACGTAAAGCAAAGACAATTGTTGGTACGCTTTGAGAAAGATAGTAAAGAACTCGGAGTGATGACCTTGTCCTACTAAAAGTAGAAATTAAAGAGGCAAAGAAAATCAAAACATTCTAAAACCAATAAATTAATGTAAAAGGCTGAAAAGATGTGGAAGCATTAGAACAAGAAGTAGTAAAGCTAGGAAAGAGATGGAGAAGCTTCAAGCCTTGTATAATCGTAACTTGTCAAGTATCAAAGCCTCGTGGCGGGATTAGCCACCATTTTGAATTAGCAAAGGAATCCAAAGATGAAAAAAAAAAAAAAAAAAAAAAAAAAAAAAAAAAAACCGGTTTGGTTATGAAGAGGATCAAGTAGTGGCAAGCCAAGAACAAAGAACCCATCAAGTTTGTCAAATGTACAACCAATGAAACAAACACACCGCGAAAACAAAGGAAGACAATCACCACCCGGATGAGTAAGGAAAAAGGTGTGAGGACTAAATCTTAGAACAAAAGAAAATAATGCTACCCCCGCTAAAAAATATGTCATTAGTGCATGGAAATCGACGGTTCAAAGAAGACAACCATTTTCCGTGTACAAAGAACTTTTCTATGGCTATTGTTTCTACTGTTCTCAACTTTGGTCACAAAGTTATAAATTGTCTTTAAGACTTAGACATGAGCAATTAAGATTTCAAAGGAATAAATACTTTCCATAAAAATATCATGACAACCTAGTGCAACAAACCTTCACAGATTTCCAATTGCTAAATTAAGTCTAGGGACATGCAACTAAGGAGTACAAGAAATAATCAATGTACAACAGTAGACAACTAAAGAACAACTTTGACCTATTAACAATGAGATTGAATGCTACATCTATCATAACTATGTACATAAATCGCCGATCTCATCGACAAAGAACTATGAACCAAATTTGAATCCCTCCGCTATAAATGTAAAAGTTTTGAAGAAGAAAGAAAGTGACAAGTGTGGATTAGTGTTGTCATCTCAAAGAAAACCGAACCCCGGTATATAGATAGTGGATGCCCAAACATATGATTTGAGACAAAGGTAAGTTTCATCTCTAAGTGAAAGAAAATCAAGAAACGTAACCTGTGGAAATGATGCTCCGTGTAAAATAAAGGGTAAAGGGATGGTGAGTTTGGAGTAATGGAAAAGGAAAGCCCAAGATGTTCTTCTTGAAGATGGGATGAAACATAATCTAATCAGTGTAATTCAAATGTGTGAACAGAGGGATGGAAGGGTGTTCACGCCCAAGGACCTAAGATAAAGTCCTCAGAAACTCATGACAAGTGGTGACCAAAGGCATAAGGACAAAAAATAATGTATATGTGGCCGAAGAAAATAGAGAAGAATTTCATCTAAGAAAACATGATGAAAGTTGTTGGCATAGGAGACTTGGACATCTAAACTTTGGACACTTAATCAAAATCCCTAAATCTTAAGTAAAGATTTTCCGAATATCAGCTCCCAAGATTCAATGTGTAAACCCCGCCAAGTAGGAAAGCTAAACATGACAGCTTTAAGTCCAAGAGCTATGCTTCAATAGGAGAAACCACTCCAACCAATTCATATATGGGATTTATGTGGGCTATCAAGACAGGAAGGAACAGGGAAAGAAAACTACTTCATGTCAGATTATTGATGATTACTCCAGACTTACTGGTTTCTTTCAAAGAAAAAGTTGAAGCATTTGGAGAAGTTTAAAATATTTGGTTGGGCTTTTGAATCGAGACTCAAAAAAGTAAGAGGTTAAAGGCAGTAAGGTCTAATCGAGGAGGAGAGTTTATGTCAAGTGACTTCAAGGAATTCTAAGGATAAGCATGGGATCAAGAGGAGAATACACAATCCCCAAGAACCCACAACAAAATGAAGTAGTAGTTGAGAGGCAAAACAAAACAAAGGTGTAGGAAATGGTAAGGTCAATGATGAATGAGAAGAACATTGGTCAAACCTACTAGGTAGAAGCAATACACACACACTACGTCCATGTTCTAACAAAGCCAACCTCGCACTCACACAAAGCACAAGACAATCTTGGCGAACTATGGTTGGGAGACCCTCGCCTACTCAAACTTTTCAAAGTCTTTTGGGAGTAAATGATACATAAAGAATAATGATGAGAACCTGGCAAATATGAGGATTGTGGGATATGAAGGTATCTTCTTGGGTATGCTACAAACAGTAAAAGGATACAGACAAGCAACAAGAGGTTGCATAAATGGTTGACTATATTGACGTAAAAAGTTGATGAGGGAATCCCAACAAAAGAGGTGTATAGTAATGAGTCTCTATATAAGACACAACTAAAGCCGGGCGATGAAATGTGTCCAATAATCAGAAAATGAAGACTCTAACTCAGATGAAGACATATACATTTAGACAGACTCAAATTGGTAGACAACATCAAATTCCTCCCCCAGAATCACTCAAAAGAACTACTCTCACGCAAGTCATATAATTGGTGAAAAGACAAAGGTGTACAAACCCGAAGAAAGCTAATAAAACATCTAACAATTTCATATATCTTTCATATCCATGCCGGAACCCAAGAATTTTAATGAAGTTAGCAAAGATGAACATTGGGTTAAAGCAATGAATGACCTAACTTGGAACGTGATTGAGAAAAACAATACATGGGAGATGCTTCATAGACCCGAAGGTAAAATATCATTGGTTCCAAAATGGATCTTTAAGAATGTTGAATGAGAAGGCTGATGTGGAACAGCAAGATTGGTCTAGAAAGGCTATGCTCAAATAGAAGGACTAGATTTTGATGAAACATCGGTGCCCGTAAGTTGGAAGCTATCGCATTTCTTTGCCTATGCTTGTCATAAAAGGTTTAAAGTCTATCAAATGGATGTCAAGTCAACTTCTTTCTAAATGGAGATTTAAACGAATAATTATATATGGAACAAACTGTGAGGGTTTCGAACTGCCCGATAACCCCGAATTTAGTATGCAAGCTAAGAAAGATTTATATGGGTTAAAACAAGTCTCTCATGTCCGGTATCATAGACTAGATAATGCATCTCAAAGACAAAGTCTTCAAGAGAGGAACAATTGACAACAATCTATATATATCAAAAAGAGGGTGATGATTTGTTCATTGTGTTGGTCTTATGTAGATGACATCATCTTCGATGTAATAAGGATTCATTGGTAAATGGTTTGCTTCCTCGCTTCATGGAGTCCGAGTTTGAGATGTCCATGATAGGTGAACTGCCATTTTTCTTGGTCCAAGAAATTACCAGAGGTCTAGCGGGATGTTCATTTCTCAAGGAAAAATATCTAAGAGAAATGTTGAAAAGGTTTCAAATGGAAGATTCTAAACCTGTGGGCACACCTATGGTTATTGGATGAAAATTAAGCAAGGATGATGACTCACCTGATGTTGATCAAAGTTCATATAGGTCAATGATAGGCAGTATGTTGTATATCACAACATCTCTCCCAGACATAATGCATGTTGTTGGAATGGTAGGAAGATATCAGTCTGCACCTAAACAGAGTCATTTTCTAGCTGTCAAAAGGATATTCAGATATTTGAAAGAAATAATGACTTATGGTCTGTGGTATCCCAGAAATCAGAATTTTCAATTAACTACCTATTCATATGCAAATTGGGAAAACTGTGTTGATGAGAGAAAAAACACCAGTGGAGGAGCATTCTTTCTGGGTGACTCATTAGTAGCATGGCTCAGTAAAAATCAAGGTTCCATTTCCTTATCAACTACAGAGGTAGAGTACATTGCTACTGCTACCTATTGCACTCAGGTATTATGGATGATTCAAACACTTGCAGACTTGGAGGTAAAATACGCAGCACCGATCCCAATTCATTGTGATAACACTAGTGCCATCAGTGTGCCTAAGAATCCTGTACTCCACTCCAAGACCAAGCATATTCCCATAAAATACCATTTTATGAGAGACTAGGTCACCGATTAGGTTGTTAAGGTCCATTATATTCCAACCACATAACAAATTGCATACATCTTTACTAAACCCCTAGCCAAGACACCATTTGAATATCTCCGACAGAAGCTGGGTGTCATCCCGTCTCACACCTAAGAGAGTCCATTCTATTAGGGGGAGTGTTGTATTGATTGAATATCTGATACCTCCTAAAAATTCTGCAACAGCTCAGGGGGAGCATGTTTTCTTTGACATTCATGTCAAAGGGGGAGAAAAGAAGTGGTCCGGACTGGATGCTACAGTTGGAGGTCCAAAAAGATTAGTGCAGTCGTTCAGGGTTGCCATGAGTTCTAAAGGGGGAGATTGTTGGAATGTTTATCAGGAAGGTGTGCTTGTCATTGATGGAAATATCAGAGTATGCAGTGATGGAAAAACAAAGACAACGAAATTTCAGAAGAGAAAGTGCAATGGTGCACGCAGAGTGCAAGAGTGTGTTTTCTCATTTGATGGCAAACAGGTAGGCAAGGATGATCAGCAATGCAGGGATAATGGCAAGGAAAGATCAAAAGCATAAAATCCACTTCGGAGTTTCGGATACCAGTAGATTGAGAAGTCAAGAGTTGAGACCCTTCAACACAAGAGTCCTGGAGTTGCGAAATCTGGAATCTTGAACTCCCGAAATAGGCACATAAAAGAAGAGCTTCGCAGACCGGGAAATAAATCCATTTCAGAGTTTCAGATACCGAGAGTTGGAAGAGTCAAGACTCTTCATCATCAAGAATCTCATAATCGCAAAATGCGAAACACCGAAATCCTGGAAGAAGGAGGAGAATTTCGGGTACCGAGAGTTGGAAGAGTCAACGCTCTTCATCAACAAGAGTCCCGGAATCGTGAAATGCGAAACATCGAAGTCCTGGAAGAAGGAGGATGATTTCGGATACTAGGAATTGGGGATGTTAAGAACTCTTACTACAGGAGTCCTGAAGTCGCAAAATGCGAGATTGTGAAATGTCAAAGACTCCATACCGGAGGTTCAGATACTGGGAGTTGGAAGAGTCAAGTGACGAGACTCTTCATCGCAAGAATCACGAAAGGACGAAATGCAAAATGACAAAATGATCGGAGCTAGTGTAACCAAGCTCCATTTTGGAGCTTCGTATACCGAGGCATGGAGCATCAAGAACTCATCGCCACAAGAACGTTGAAGTTCCGAAAAGTGAAATCATGAAAGCACTATATGGATAAGCACTCAGTCACCTCTCATAGTCACATGGTCAAAGAGCTGTAGAGAAAATATTGAAGTAGAAAGCTCCATTTCAGAGTTTCAGAGATCACGACTTGGAGAGTCGAGATGCCTTACAACAGGATTGTTGAATTGATAAAATGCCAAAATGTGAAACACGTTTTGGCTCAGCCTGTGGTCACAGCCATTGGTCACATCAGCGGAAGATGAAGGAAGGAGCTAGTGCAACCAAGCTCAATTTTGTATTTTCGGGGACCTCGACATGGAGTGTCAAGAAACTCTACCATAGGAATGTCGAAATCCCAAAATGACAAAATGCGAATTAAACGCAAGATCCTACGGATACAATCCAACGGTGCAGGTGAATTTAAGTGTCATCGGAGAGCTACTTTTGCACTTCAGATTGTGACTTCCAGAAATGACTGATGGCTTTTTCCAAAGGAATCAAACAGGCTTCAGTGTGATCACCAGAGAAGATGAAGAGGCTCAAGGCATATTCCAGTTGAATGAAAATTATTCTTAGAGGTGGTTGATAGATGGAAGAGTGTTGGAGCCTATAACTGCAACAAAGAGGATTAGCTCAACTTTGATAGAGAAGAAGAAGAGTCTCAACTATGAGATAGGCTAAGGAATCTCGGCTTAACACCTAGTGATGATGGACACATGGATCTAACTGCCAGAGAAGCTGAAGAGTGGAAATTATGATTGGGCAAAGCACTCAACATGGAGAGAAAGCATGCACAAGTTGCACCGAGACTATAAGTATGTAGAACAAAGAAGAAAGGGGTTGTTGTTTTTGTGAGGGATTCAGGAGTGTAGAAGGAGGCATGTGCAACAGTTGAAATATAGAGAAGAGGAATGGTGCATTGAATGGACATGGCGTATAGAGTATAAAAGGAAGAAGCACTGAAAGTGCAAGGCATGTGTGCAGCAAGATAGTGAGACACTAAAGGAAGGCTGAGGTGCTCTGGTAGAGGACAACAAAATATTAGAAATTGTAAGTAGATGCAGACAAAGAGACATTGATACAGGAGAACAGAGCAACATAGCAGAACAGTGATAAGCCCGGTAAGCCAATGATAAATATTGTATCATTGTGATAAATTTATAGATAGAAAACTTTATATTTCAGGGTGGTAGGGTGGTGCTAGGGAGGACTATTGTCCTCAGAGGTTCAAGTGGGTGCTTGAACAAAGGGAGTTGTAGCTTCCATCTGGTTGCAGCCAAAAAAACTAGGGTGGTGCAAGGGAGAATTGTTGTTCCCTGTTTTACAAGTTGGTGCCTGTATGATTGGAAGTTGGTGCTTCCATCCAGTTGGTGTTGGAACATCGGGGAGTTGGTGATTCCCTCTAGTTGGTGCTAGAGAAACCAGGGAGTTGGTGCTTCCTTCTAGTTGGTGCTAGAGAAACTAGAGAGTTGGTGCTCTTAGCAAGTAGCAGCTTGCAAAATAGAGGTTGCAGCCTCATTATGAGTTGGTGCTCATATGTATGATAATGTAAAGAATGTAAAGATTACTTATCATATAAAGAAGAAGAGGTTTTTACCCCTTATGGGTTTCCTCGGGAAATATCTGTCTCTGTGTATCTCATATGTGTGACTGATGATGAATGTGATATTACTTATTTCCCTGAATTATTGTGATTATCATTGAGTGCTTTGTAAAGAGTTAAAATTAGCATAATTGTTCAAGCACGGTAACAATTGATTCACCCCCCCNTCTCAGTTGTCCAACACCCTATAGTTTCTTTTGGAGGATCGTCATATTTTGTGACATTTATAGATGATTACTCTAGAAAGGTGTGGATCTATTTACTTAAAATAAAAGTTGATGTATTTACTGTATTTAAGCAGTTTATAGATTTTGTTGAAAAGAGAAATGTCAGGTCAATCATGTTTGTAAGAACAGATAATAGAGGTGAGTTCATATCCTTGGAATTTAAGAACTATTGCAATGAATTTGGGATCGAAAGACATAATACCATGGTTTATACTCCTCAACAAAATGGTGTTGTTGAGTGCATGAATATGACTCTTCTAGAGAGAGAAAGGAGCATTCCAAGTAATGCCAAGTTGTAGCAGGAATTGTGGGAAGAAGCAGTTCTTACAATATGCTATCTGATAAATCGGCCACCATCAACTGCAATAAACTGTAAGATTCTAGAACATGTATGGATAGGTCATTTGTGTGATTATTCAAATCTGAGAATATTTCATTGCGATGCTTATGCTCTTATTTATAAAGATCAATGTTCTACATTAGATCCTAGATCAAAGAGATATGTCTTTGTTGGTTATGGTGATGGAGTTAAGGGGTACAAATTGTGGGATCCTATTGCCCACAAAATCATCATAAGCATATATGTAGTATTTGATGAATCCCCACTCATAAAATCATAACTGGTAGATGTTGAAGTGAGACAAGAATAGGTACCGAAAGTTCAGCAAATTCAGTTGGAAACTCATCTATCTTCATAAAAGGAGGAGCATGAAGAAGTTCCAAAAGAAAAATATGAAGATGCAGAAAATGTCCAGGAAACTGTGGATATGCCTCAACCATCTCTAAGGATATCTACACGAGTCAGGAATCCTCCTACAAGGTATGACGATTATATTTCTTCTATGGCTTTGGTTTCTATTGATGGAGAACCAAGTTGTTATCATGAAGCAATAAAGGTATCTGAAAGTGTTAGATGGAAATAAACTATGAAAGAAGAAATGGATCCCTTAGAGAGGAATAAAACATGGGACCTGGTAGAACCTCCAAAGGATAGGAAGGTTGTCAGTTGCAAGTGGGTCTACAAACTAAAAAAGAGTTTTGATGATAAAGTTGAAAGGTATAAAGAAAGATTGGTAGCAAAAGATCTTTCTCAAAAGGAAGGTATTGATTTTCATGAATTTTTTTCACTAGTTGTGAAGTTTTTTTCAATTTGTGTTGTGTTAGCACTAGTTTCTTTACTTGATCTTGAGTTAGAGCAACTAGATATTAAAACAACATTTATACATGAAGATTTGGATGAGGATATATATATGGAACAACCAGAAGGGTTTTTTCACGATCGCAATAAGAGGTTTGTTTGCAAACTCAAGAAGTCATTGTATGGCCTGAGGTAGTCTCCCAGGTAATCATACAAGAAGTTTGATTCCTTCACAGTGAGCCAAAATTTTACAAGAAGTGAATATGATCATTGTTTTTACTTTAAAAGGTTGGAAAATGACATATTCATTATTTTGGTGTTATATGTTGACGATATGCTTGTTGCAAGAAAAAGCATCGTTGAAATCAACAGGTTAAAGGCTCAGTTGGCTAGGACATTTGATATGAAGGATCTAGGAGTAGAAAAACAAATCTTGGGCATGGAGATAAATAGAGACAAAAAAAATGGTAAGTTGTGGTTAGCACAATAGAAGTATGTGGAGAAAATGATTATGAGATTCGGTATGAATAATGTGAAACCCATACAAATCCATTTGGCTTCCCATTTCAAGATTTCTTCAAGTTTATGTCCTAGTAATGATGAATAAAAGGATTATGTGTCTTGTGTACCATATGTCAATGCAGTAGGAAGTTTGATGTATGCGATGGTGAGTACTAGACCCGATATTTCACATGCAGTTGGTGTTGTCAGTAGATACATGGAAAATACAGACAAGGAACATTGGGTAGTAGTGAAATGGGTGCTTCGATATCTGAGGGGCACAAGTAATTATTCTATCACCTATGATGGTTCCAATGATTCAATTTGTGGTTATGTTGATTATGATTTTGCAGGTGACTTAGACAAAAGGAGATCCACTTCAAGATATCTCTTTACTCTTGTAGGAGGACATGTTATTTGTGTGTCAAAGCTTCAAAACATAGTTGATTTATCCATTAATGAGGAAAAATATATGGTTGCCTCTCATGCATGCAAGGAGGCAAGTTGGTTAAAAGTTTTGTTGGGTGAGTTTGGAAGGATGCAGGACAAGGTTAAAGTATTTTGCAACAATCAAAGTGTTATTCATTTGGCTAGAAATCCAGCTTATCACTATAATAAGAAGCATATTTATATTAAGAACCATTTTGTAAGACAAGTTGTTGATGAAGGGGGAATGGCTTTGGAAAAGGTTCATATAAAATTGAATTCTGCAAACATGTTCACAAAACTAGTTTTGTTAGAGAAGCTACGATGGTGTTTGACTTCTCTTGGCTTGCAGAAAAGGTGATGAATTAATTCGGACACGATATATCAGGTAAATTGTTGTCAAGGTGGAGATTGTTGAAACCACCAACTAATTTCCCATGCATATTAGCTAAAAATAGAACATGCATGCATGCAAACTACAGTGAACACTAATGTTTGCATGCATGCACACATGAAAACTTAAGGTAGCTAATAAACTAGGGCCAAAAGTGGGCGTAAAATCCATGCCATCTAAGATCTGCAAAAAGCACTTTGGCATTTTTCCTGGTGCTGTGACCAAATCTAGACCACTGGTAATCCCACATTGATGGGTGGTTGTAGTGAATCTCCACAAAGAGATCATAATAGTTTTCATTGACATGAAAGATGAAAATATCTTGGAAAGAACATCTAGTTGTTCAAATCATGCATCTAATTGTTCATAATAAAATCAACTAGCTGCCAAAAGTTTTCTTTATAAAAACTATCCTCCTGCACACCTTAATCTTTCTTATAGTTTATTAATCGATGTAAATTAGTTTTTAAAAGGACAATTTTGTTGATGCAAAAATTGTTCTTATTGCTCAAAATATAGAATAAAAGATTAGAATCAATAGGAATGATTGACTTGTCAACATATCAATAATAAGTTATTAAACATGGAATAGAAAAGATTGCATTGGAATAGAATTTACAAAAGAATGATAAATATGTAAAAATTACATAATTCTGTAGGCCAATGCTTTTCAGCCCTTATTTTCTATTTATAAAGTAATTTTAAAATCCCAACTATTTTCTGCAATATACTTGCGATGCATGATGTTATGCATAAAGTCTATTATTGTTGTGATATAGTCTAAGTAGGTTTAATTATTAAGAATATGTGTTTTCTCTTACGAGGTCACAAGTTCAAATCCATAGGGGGTAGGGTATGTATACCTTAATAGAATTTAGTAGTCAAATCGAGTTCCCTCGTCCCACAAACAAGGATTCATACACCAATTTGATGTCGTAACCTTAAAATTAAATTATTATTATTATTATTATTATTATTATTATTTAATAAGTAAAATGTATGTTTTTATATAGTTTTCCAAGAGATGTTTAGATGTTGCTTCTTAGTGAACGACCAATCTAATTTTAAATTGTGTTCTAAGCCAATATTTCGGTGCGAGGGAACATAGAAAATTATGGGTTTAGTGTGTTCTTTCCGGCTTCCTGCATTCTCATCATTATTAGTGTGTTGATAGTGGGACGTTTGATCTCTGTATGTCTCGTATTGCACATGTGATGAAATAATCTTACGAGACATCCCTTTCCTTGGCAGATGGTGGTGTTCTATCGAGGTTGATTTCAGTATCAACTCTTGTTATAATTTTTGGATGGGAATCCATAAAATCAATTCTATTTGAATGGGAATTAACGCTCCACACAGTTATTCTAGAAGATATTGTGGCTAGTGTTGAAGGCATTAGCACCCAGATCTAGTAGAACCCATCGTTGTCGAGATACAATACCTTGGAAGGAAAAAGCCATGGCAAGATGTGCATGGAGATACAATACCTTGGAAGGAAAAAGCCTTGGAAACCTGAAGGGAGAAACCTATGTGGAAGTTGTTGTGATCGTCGAGCTTCTCAATGAGATGACCTTTCACAGAGCAAGCAACAACCTCTCCTATCCACTTCATCTATCATCATGGATTCTCATCTTCATCTTGATCTTGGTCCAAAAATGTTTCTTTTGTCCTACACAACTCATTGGTGTTTCTCTTCCCAACTTCCCATTCATTATTCTTAACCTTCCTGGTCAATCCTTTGTATTTACAAGCCACAGTAATGCCAGTGTACTCAAACTTTAAATGGGGAATCAGTGGGGAATTGTTTTCTGCCCATTTGCACATTTAAATTTGAATTTGGTTTTGGACCGCACTCATCCATCCACCAACCTACATGTTAATCAGGATGATGGGATGGTCCACGGATGAAGGTGACAACGGGGTCGTGGGAGGTGAAGTTGGTCGGGGTGTTGGAAAACAAACAAAATCAGTGGTGGAGGGTATCATGAATAAACATAAATGTGGATGCATGTATTCCATGATGAATCCATTATCAACCATTAGACCATGCAACCCATTAATGATTGGACTACTACATGGTCGATAATCTCTTCCTATGAACATCACCATGTACATCCCACCTAAGGATTCCAAAATCCTACATAAATCATACTTCCAAAATCTATACAACATCCTAGCTAAGCTTAATCAGATTGGTAACTTTGATCAATAAGAATAGATTAATCACCATAGTGCACCTTCTTGACATTAAACACACTCTTGCTAATATCAATAAATGTTCATGAACAATTGGAGACCCGAGAAAATATTTTGAGGCCACGATCAACCTCAATGTGTTTTCTCTTCTCTACTTTAATATAGAGAAGAATGACCATGAATCCAAAAGTTTTTATGTTTACATGTTAATTTGTTAATTGAGTTTAGCTTAGGTTGTTGAGAGGAATATTTCTTTATCTTTCCCACCTAGGTTCAATTCTTGTAAGTGACATGTTGATCTCTTAACATGGATACCATAGGTTCAATTCTTGTAAGTGACATGTTGATCTCTCAACGTGGATACCATTCTCGAAATGAAGGGACTCTTAGAATTGAATTGGATTATGCACTTGTTTTTTTTATTTTAACTCTCATTACTAGACCAAAAACAGGTTCCATTCCTATCATACATAACCAAATTCCCATATCAAATTATTATAATCAATCTTATTAAAATTTCTAGCATCCAATATAACTGACTTGATTTATTTTTAACTCTCATTACTAGACCAAACATAGATTTAATTCCTATCCTACAAAACCAAATTCCCATTTTTTGTTCTTCAAGATTACACTATCCTCTATCTATTGGTTTCTCTCTATTAGCCACCCATACTATGGTTTTCTCCACAATGTGGATAAACCAAATCACAATCTACCATTCATTAGCCCCCTTAGGTTAAAATAATCTAATTGTGAAGCTCCAATTTCATGATATTCTGGTTTCTCAAGTATGATAGCAAACATACAAATGTTGAAAGTCAATTGGAAGAAGCCATGGTAGGGAATCTTCAAGGTTCAAATATATTTTTTACAAATGCTAAGTAATGGACAACAAGTATAGTCTGTGGGAGGAATTTTATGCTTCCATTTTAGAAATTTTGACATCTCTATATGAGAGAGGTGTTTAGCATATTAAAACATTGAAATGAATTTCAAATTTATCAAGTAGTCATTTTGCTATAATTTTGATGATAGGTTGTGAAAGATTTTCCATGGAATCATGATACTCTATGGAACCATACACACTAGCGTCAATTTGGAAAAGGGCACCCTCGCATGGAAACATTGATAGTTTAGCTATTCAACTCTCTAATTGTGAGATCAAGATTCAAAAAACTCAATCATAATAATTTATGGTGTTTGTTAATGACCCCTCGTTAATGATCCATGGCTTCCTCGGTCACAATGTGGTGGGCACAAAAATACATCAACCATGCATTAAACAATGTGATGGTTCTCGCACAATCCCGAAGGACTATCTAAACAAGACAATAAAAAATCATTTCAAGGAAGTTACTTACCAGTTGGACCTAGTTACAATTACGATCGTGACAGTATAAAACTATAGGAAAATCATAGCGACAATAGTATGCAAATTTATCTTTTTTTAGGTACAGTCCACTCATGTCGTGTCAGATTTGATGAAAAGAAATGATATGAAATTTTATCTTGTGTTTATTAGTCATGATTATTGTACTTACCCCTCCATTAATGTCGTGGTGACATGGATAGATGATTTTTGTACTTCCTAATGTCATCTAATTTAGAGCTATAATACTCATTTTCTATCTTTCATTTGTACATCCTTTATATTTCTTTCTCATTTATCTGGGAGTACATAAGAAATACTTTGTTTTAAACATGTATATAATACTTATTTTAATTTTACAATTTTTTTTATTATTTCTAGAACAGTGATAGTAATATTTATTTTAATTTCAATTTAACTTTTATAGAAAGAGAGATAGCTCCATATGCATCTATGATGTTATAAATATGGACCCCACTTCCTCATATGTTAACATAACTTCATGTTCATTACCCTATCAATGTAGCTATCAATGTAGTTTTTTATACGTTGAAATTTGGATTGTTCATGTAGCTCATTTGATTTTGTTGCCTACTCATTGTTATTATCACTCTAGATTCAAACCCATGGCATGCCCAACAAGGGTGTATGTTTTGTTTTGGTTAAACTTGGAAATCACTTATCTAAATTTAGCTAGGGATTTTGCACATTTGAAGAGACATTTGAGAGACACTAACGTGGACAGAGGGGTCGAATGAACCTTTACTAATTATTCACATGTTCCTTGAACTCTCTCAATTTTTAATTCAAATGGGAAGACAACTATCCTTATATGACATTCTTTATCAATTATAAATCCTGGCACTAGAATGGGGTATACATCATATGCTAATGGGACATATTCAATCAACATCAAATTTCATCATTTTATGTTGAGGCATGCATTTTGATCTCTTTCTGGGAGAGCCTCTTGCATTTTCCTTCTCTCAATACTTCTTAGAACTATGTGGATTCTTTGGTCTCAACAAATGCTCATATTAACAAGACATGAACTAGTTGTTTAGTCATTTTCATAAAATAGAGGATATTTTTTTCCATTTTAGTAGCACAACCTCCATATTGAAAGGGAGACTCAGAGAGTCCACAAGAAAACATTGAGTCTTTAGTTCCATATTGAATTCCAGCCCCAAATCTAGATTCCTTATTTACATCCCTTAATGTTAGTGTGTACTTTCTTCCATTGCAACCACCACTACGATGTAGCTATTGTATTATATCTAATAATGCATGAGATAAAGGTTCACCCTTATATGAAGCAAGGGGAAGGGAATGCCCCATATAACATTTCCGATCCATGCAAAGGTGGATAAATAATAGATGAAGGTGATACCCATTCAATGAGCAAACACATGAAAATATTTTGATGGAAACACAGTATTGTTAAGATTTTTTACTTTTCTTTTGTTAAAAATACATCTAGGTTAATAAATAGTACTTGATTGATTATTAAGTAGTCACAAATGCAAGCTTGAGTGTTATATTAGTTGTGGAATGCTCAATATAATATTGTGACCAAAAAAATGGGAAATTTTGTAGTAAAACTTCAAAATAAGAGAGAATCCACCATATATAAAAATTCAAAGATAAACCCTTAACACCAACGATATCCAAACATTAACCATAAACAACACCAAAAATATAGAGAGAAGAACCCTTAAGGTAGGGTAACACCATCAAATACTCCTTATGGAAGGAATCACTCTACAAGCCATGCAAGCCATGAGTATTCCTAGGGGTTTTATGCCAACTAACCCTTATTATTATATTATTTCCTTTTAATTAGATAGTGGACATATTTTTTTCCTTTTAATTACATAGTGGACATATTCCAATATTATTATCACATTACATTCATTATCCCCTTAGGTACCTCCCTAGGTACCCCATATTATCTTCCCTAGGTACATTACATTCCATCCCCTTGGCATGATTCATCCTCGAAACATAGGAATAAGCCATGTAATATGACCAATTAAGCAATGTAGTCAACTGGTACCATGCATGAGCATCCATCCATCGTAGTGAAATGTGGAAATGGGGACCAACTGCACGGTCTTTCCTCGATCTTGATTATGGTTTCTCTTTAGGATCCATGACTTCATTGTGTTACTTTGATATCTCCATGCATTACTTTTATTCCTCCACATGCTTCCATTATGGTTGTCTCTCTAGTTCCATGTTGATCCATAGTAATTTTTTTGATGCTCATGCCATTTCCTTGATGATTGTTGTTTCTCCATGTGGTGTGGGTGGTGATATACAACAACCTTAGATATCGATTCGTCTTTATTTGACTCTTCAACATGTATTTCTTCAGTTGCATCTTTCTATTTATGCTCTTTTGTTGAATTTTCTTCAAGTTCAATTGTAGGCTCTTCTTTCAATTCAACCTCGAACTCTTCATTTGATGTGTCATTAGGTACTACAAATTTTTTCCCTTCAAGGATTTCTTCATGTGCCCCTTTGAGCCCTTCTTGCACAGTAAGAGAAATATCTTTCATCGTAATTTTATTTTTCTTGTACCATACTTTCATAATATTATTTTGCACATTAATATTAACTATACCAATTGATTCCATCTAGAGATATCTAAGAATAATATCAACATCATTCATATCCATAGCACAAAAATCAAAATGTAACACATATGTATCCATGGTAATCTTCGAATATTTAAAAATTTGAACATTTTCACCTTCAACTTGTATACTTTGGATATGTTTTATAGGAACTTACAATCTGCTAACCAAATAAACATTGATGAAATTATGTTGGCAACTAGGGTTAATAGAAACAATGATTGTTTTCTTTATGAATGCATCCATGAACTTGTAATATAGAGTTTCCATATGAAAATAAACCCTTGGTTTTTTTTTTTATCCTTACTCTTGACATGAGACCACTTATCTAAAAGTAATTGTTCATAAGTTTCATTGGAAAGTGCCATCATCTTAGTAAAGTCCAATGATTTCCACCATATGGTAACATCTTATTTGAAACCAAAGGGTCAAGTTTCCAATTCTTTTTCCATAATGACCTTTCAGATTATATGAATTCTTCAATACTAGGGCCATCATCTTTGCCATGAAAATACATCTTGCCAAAATAGAACTAGGGTTTTGAGGAGAATCACTTACTTTTCAATGGAGCTCCTTTATGTGGTTAAGGTTTGAGGCTGAAATTGCAAAATGATCATAACTTCAGTTGTACTTCTCAGATTGGCTATTATGACCCCAATTATGAAATGCCATGAATTTTTTGCAGCTAGAGAGGATAAGAGGAGGTACCTAGGGAGGTACCCAATATTATCCTCCCTAGGTACATTACAAAATTAATATGTAAGGGTGGTCAAAAACATGGATATACTAGAGTCCTAGCAATAGGGAAACACAAGGTTGACGTGTAATTGATCTATTAAAAATGGGGTTAGCATTTAACATCTTTTAGTAACACTAATGTACATCCCTACTCTAATTACGAAGAGTGATCATTCTCTTTGTGATAAAACTTATTATATCATTCAATATCTATACCACTTCAATTTAACACTAAATGGATTGAAAGTAGGTTGGATGAAACACTCCACAGATTTCATTCCATCATACATGTTTGTGAACTAAAATGTGATGAAAATCCATTGCCTCCATGAACAATTTGAATTACAAAGAAATGTATCTCTTGAAAATGAAATGTTGAATGAATCTATCACCACATATTCTACACATCCTCCCACCATATGTCCATTCAAAACGAGTTTTCTAGGATCTCCTTTGTCACCAGAGAGTTATTTGAATCTCAAAACACTCCAAAAAATAAGAGTGTATGGTTGTTCAATGGTATTAGAGAATTTACAAAGAGTGAAGCTAGTGGACACAAAAATAGAAGTGATAACAATGTGTGCTAAAGATACACAAGAAATTATAGAGAAGTATTGGGAAGTGATAGATCTCAAAGAAGGATGGAGATGTGGTGAATTTGGGTGTAAGGAGCTTTGTCTTTTCCTAGATGAGCTTTATAAACCTTTATGATTAATATTTCCAAAATCAAGATTTGTAATTTATGTTGATGATCAACAATTGTATATCATAGAAATAAAAAAGTAAACTAGCAAATTGTCTTTGATGGTGCAAAATAGAGGATGTATTGTGCATTTTGCATGTTTGAACATAAACACAACATGGTAAGAAATAATTGAAAACATTAAAATCATTTCAATCACTTTTTTTTTGTATTATTTAGTAATATTAGGCCACAAAATATTCTTTTGTATAGAACTTGCTTGATCTTTCCACACAATCATCACACTTTAGTGGTTCACATTGTGCAAACAAGGTAAGACACTAATCCCTAGAAAATAAGCAAAACATACATGAAACAAAAGGTGAAGTTATATTCTTAAAAGTGCATGTGCAATAATTTTGAGGACCTAAAAAATTGCTTGAAACAAAGTTATCAACTTAACGAGAACTGTGACCTCAAAACGAGAACTCTAGCCCTTAAAACCCATATTTTTACATAAAAAACATGAAAATCAACCCCCAAATCAAAAAATGGTGCTACCGGTAGCACCATTTTTTAAACGGGGACAAAATTACAACATTTTTCAAACATGGCCTTCGAAACTTAGATAGTAGCTCAAAAAAACCTTAAAATCAACACCTGAATCAAAAAGTGATGCGACATAAAACAAAATGTTTTTTCCTAAATGTGAAAATTAGAGCTCTTCACGACCTTATTGAAATTGTGGCATTGACAACAAATCCCTACGCAAATAAACAACCCAAAATTGGACCCCAATGGTCACTTTAAAATTTATTTACAATTTTTTTTTTTAATTTACATTAAAAAATAAATAAATAGAAAAGACAAAATCCTCCCAAATATTTTTTTTTAAATGACCAGAAAATCACATTTAAAAAAATATATTCAAAATTCAATTAAAAAAAAAAGATTAAAAAACAAGATGAAAAAGAAAAATATCTAAAAAGAAACAAAAAAAAATTGC